>BQNB010009178.1:6521-87543 GCA_026074375.1 Tanacetum coccineum
ATTCAAGTATGTGACAAGAAATACGGGAAAAGGATGTAAAAATGAAGAAAACACGGATTCTTACGAGGCTTTACGGCGTAACCCCTATGATACATTTACGCTGTAACATATTCAAGGCAAAACACGTCACCCAACAACATTACAACATAACCATACCCAAGGTTTACGCCGTAACATTATTATTATGGAAGACTAAGACATCTAAGTCAGCATTACGGCGTAACATGGACTCTTGATAACGCCGTAACATCCTTTAAGCCTGCAATATGGAAAGTGCACGTCAGTAGTTTACGGCATAAACCACTAAAAGGTTACGCCGTAACATTTTCGAAATCTATAAATAAGGGCCTCATTCATCCACTTTATCTTCAACCATTCCACCACAGATCTAAGGGGTGATCAAGGCCTCAATAGCTTGAAGAATTCCACAAGAAGTCCAAGGGAGATCACACTTATCTTACTTTTGTATTTAATCATTCATAAACAACTTATGTAAGAATTATGAGTTTTTCGTCCATGATTGTCTTTATTAATTCTTGCTTTGTTGCTATGAGCGGCTAAGCACTTAAAAGTGCTGGCCTAGTCATGAATTTACTATCATTATAATGTGTGTTTCCTGTTAGATTATGGTTTTGTTGGATATCCTTTTACTATCATGTAACCCTGTGTATTGGTACTATTGCGGGTGGTTTAGATCATGTTAATCCTGTTATTAGATTACCACTTGAATGTGGGATTAGCAGGGTACTAGGGTTGGGTGATCATCCTAACCCTAGTGTAGGAACTAACCCTGTTACCACCTCTATCACCTAATATACTAAAAAGCACAGGAACTCTTTCAGAAAGGGTTAATAATCTGCATAGGTTATTAGACTAGTTCTTGGGATAGTTAGGATTAATCACTATGACTTGGTTGCCCTACCTTCGTGACTTTCGAGGGATTCAAGATCGTGGGAATTATAGGATAGACTAAATATATCTATTCAGGTTTGTCGACTTTAGAAACCACCAATGAAACCTTGATGTAACATTGCACAGGAAAACGTAGTTATAACGGTAGTAATGAAATGGCTAGGCTAGCATGCCTTTCTCCCTGATATCTTCTATTACTTTACTTTTCGCATATTTACTTTCATGTTAATCTAAAAATCAATCTTAAAACCATTCTTAAAACATGACACTTTCAAATTAAAACTAATTGACACTTAGCTCTTGGGACGACCTCGGATTTACCATTTCTGTACTACTCACGATCGGGTTCTTTGCCCGTTAGTGCGTTTGTTAGGTGAATCGAGTTTTATAAATTTAAAACTTGAATAAAATATATTTTAAAATAAAATACGCATCACAAAGTCATTAGTAAGGCCATTCAGAATTAAACCAACACTAATATCTTGCAGAGGACATAACCGAGGCGTTCCACTTATTCCGCATAGCTCTTTATCTTTAGAATAAATGAGCTAACGGATTACCCCTCTTCTTGTTTGCAATCATAGAATGTTTTAATTAGGTCAAACCTCTATACTCTAGCTTGTTTCTTAAACATTGATTTAAGCTCCTGAACCATGTTATATGGCGAATAGTTTTCAAATTGCTTTTGAAGGTCGGGAGATATGCTATCGAGCATAAGACATGCAACCTCATTATGAACATCATAAATTTTGTTCCAGTCCTCCAATTCTTGATTGGTGGTACCGGTAACATAAGCCGGGGGTATAGGATGTTCAATAGCATTAAGTTTCTTTTCAACTCTAAGAACAATCCTTAGTTGACCAAACCAATCATTGGAATTAGTACTAGAAAGTTTGTCTCTTTCCAGCATCGACCCAAAAGCTGAATGGTTAATATTTTGAGCAGGTAGTGCCCTCTACAAAACGTACAAAAGTTCAAAATTTTAGTATTTTCGATAATACTCCTAAAATAAAATTAACTACCCATGTTTAAACTTATAAACAATTAATTTTCTAAAGGCTATGATCCTAATGACATATCACCATAACATTAGTTGATCTACTAGTAATGGTGTATTGAAAAGGTAATTGACGATCAATAATTGCAAGGCAATTGAAATTCCTAGATCATTATAGTGTTGGAAATCATTATCTAAAATAAACTAATATTACATTAATATTATACGAGCGACGCAGAGGAAATAAACTTATATAGCACTTATAATTTACATTAAACATAAAACAGAAAACATACCGAATAGCAATCAAGCTACGTGAAGAACCGGAGCTTCTTTTGTATACGCATGTGTATCTATAAATACCACCCGAAACCTTCCAAGTTACAAAAATAAGTAACCTATACGTGTATCCACATTACACGTTGACCAATACCACCCGAATGCTAGTTCCACGAACCAACATACGAAGAATATAAGAAGTAATCAAAAAAACCGAAACCCTAAAGGGTGTTTGTTTCGTTTGACTTACACAAGAGAATAAGAGGAAAGGATTGAATCAATAATAAGGTTTTAGGATCCTCTATTTATAGTGTTAGGATTAGGGTTACATAGCTTTGGGAAAAAGCTATTTAATCATGACAGTTTTGGTCCTTCCTTTTTCTTTCACCATAACCGGCCCCAAAGTACCAAACACACTGTTAGGATTGATAAAAGTGACGATCTTATTGAGATAAAAGTCTTGTAATAAATAGAGAAATAATATTGTGTAATAGGTTATGTGAAAGGTTCGTGACTAAAATAAAGTCACGAGACCCGATAAATAGTTAAAGTTTAAAAGAGAAGAGCTTTATGCTTATTCTTATAAATGGGTATAAATATCCCACCACCACCTCATTTGTGAGGTGTGTTTCTAAGTGTCTTGTATGTGTTCTCTTAATCTCATTTTATCTTTTCTCTAATCCTCCTCCTCCCTCTTTCTCTCTCTACTTTCTAATCTTTCTCTCTCTAGACTAAATACTCTATTGCTTATTGATCCTGAATTCAAGACCTCACAAGTGGTATCAGAGCTGCAAGAGCGATTTAGTGCTGTTTAGGAGAGCTTATTTGGACAGCTTATTACGTCAGCTTATTCCAGCAGCTTATTTCGAGCTTATTTTGAGCTTATTTGAGCTTATTCGGTTTTGATAAGCCAATTTTAGTAGCTTTCTTCATCATTTTCTGCTTGTTTCGAGCTTATCCGGTCCTGATTAACTATTGTGCTTATTCTAACTTTTTGATGTGCTTATTCAGATTTTTAGAGCTTATTTTGTGCTTATTTGGCTAATCTCGGTTTAATCGGATTGAATTGCTTACGGTTTTAAATCGTAAGTGACGTGGCAAAATTAGTATAAATTTGCTTATTTTGTGCTTATTTTGATTTTCAGCATTTTTGATTAATTCCAAATTCGAAAAAACTGATTCATTAATCAATTTTCAGTAAGTTTGATTGTCAAACACAGTAAAAATCTTTAACATTATCAAATTCAGTAAAAGAAGCGTTTGTATACAAAACAGGTTTTGTGACTGGTCAAACTCGGAATAAAAACAGTTACACAAATCAAACTCGTGGTCAAACATCCAACATGTTTTGAAAAACGGTTTTGTGAAATCTGATTAAGATCTGATCTTATCTAGTTTTTTCTTTGTGATTTTACAATGAGTCAAGATCTTAAAGATCCAAAACACAAAAGATAAATTCCTCATGAGATCATCAAACTCGAAACGATTCTTTTTCGGAACCTAATTTCGACAAGACTCATATTTCACAAGATCTCAGATTTGTGTTGCATCGAGATTATATCAAATCTTTAAAAGATTAATTCACACAACACTATATCATCACAAATCCAAAACAAACTCGAAAATCAAACACAGAACCAAACTCAAGAAGATCATTTTCGCTTCTTTCAATATTCCAACAAGTCAAAGACTAATAAGAACAAGAGTGTTCTTGCCTCTCTTTTGTTTCGGTACAACAATAAAACCGTTAAACAAATTTTTACCTCCAAATCAACCAAACCTCACATCTCAACAGATCCTAAACTCGAAACCAAATAGATCTCAGTTTTGTGTTTTATCAAAATCATCAAGGATTGTTTTTTAAAACACAAGTCATCATATATCTTTGAGAAGATTCAAACGAAAAACAAGAAAAGGATAAGATCTCATTTTTGGTTTATTTTTCGTGATCTTTAAAGACCATTATACATGAAAATGACCATATCATCATTGATCTTTTTGAAGGCTAGCTTCTTTTAATTTTTGAAAACACAAAAGATAAAGACAAGAACAACAAGTGTTCATATCATTTTTTTGTTTCGTTTCATAAACTAAAAACGAATTTTGAAGCTTTTACTTCATTTGTTTGTTCGAAAAATAAAAGAAAAGAACAATAACAAGGGTGTTAAGTTCTTTCTTCATTTCGGTGAGAAAAATCTAAACAAGTAATGGAACAATAAACCTACCTGTGGAAAATATTTGCATTTGTGTCATCAGATTTGGCAAAGCTGCGTGTTGTTCGATAGAAAAGAAAGAGTGTACACATATTGTTGTTCGAGGTTTTTTATCAAAGAAAGAATCAAAATATTATTGTCGAGTGGCTGAGATTTAATAAAAGGACAAGTGTGTATGCTTTGTGGATACAAGTTGTGACTGAGATAGTAGATGAATTTGTGTATTTATGAGAAGAGATAAATCATTCTTGTATGACTGAGAAAGAGGGAGGAGGATGATTAGAGAAAAGATAAAATGAGATCAAGAGAACACACACAAGACACTTAGAAACACACCTCACAAATGAGGTGGTGGTGGGGTATTTATACCCATTTACAAGAATGAGCATGGAGCTCTTCTCTTTTAGACTTTAACTATTTATCGGGTCTCGTGACTTTATTTTAGTCACGAACCTTTCACCTATTATTTGCAAAAAAGATAGGAAGTTTTCTAAGAATTCTCAAAGTTTTGAAACACTTACTCCTCAAAAGGGTTTTAAGAAAAGAGCTTCAAATGCAAAGCATCAATCTTTTGAAACAACTTACTCTTATTTTACACCGGTAAAACAAGTGTGGAGGCCAATTAAGGAATCTCAAACTTTTGAAGCATCTACTTCTCAAAAGAGTTTTATGACAAGAACTTTAAAAGGAAAGAATCAAGTTTTTGATCCACACTCTCGTTTTACACCGGTAAACTAAGTGTGGAGACCAAAGCAAAGTCATTTGAAAACTTTCAAATATTCCAAATCAGAAATGTTTTTACTGCAAAACAAGAATGACTTGGCTTTGAAAAACAAAAACAATGGAAGATTGTCAAACGCTTCTAAAATGAATTTCCAGAATGATACATCAAATGGTAACAATAAATGGAAATTTTCTTCACCAACAAGATTTAAAACTCCACCATAAACACCGAGTTTGCAAAATCAATGGAAAATCAAGAGGAATTTTAAATCTCCGTTGATTCCGCGAGAGCTGTTTTCAAATGAAACACCGGTTTCAAGCTCTCGTTGGAACTCAACATCTTTACATCGAATTGACACAACTTCAAAATGGTTTTCAAAACTTGGCAAACCCGTTAGCACCGTGCTTAAATGGGTTCCAAAGGTTGTTGTCTAAATTCGATGTCGATGGTTTGTATTCAAATGACAGATTGCAACCCGGTCTTCAAATAAAAGGGAAGTGTACGTTTCAGTGCGCTTTACCTTAAAAAGAAGAGAAATCTTCTTGTTTTGAGCAAAAATTATTCAACTTTTTCAAAAAGATTTTCAAAATCTTTCAAATGTTTGCTCACCAAAATGGCTTGTTATTAAATTTCAGATAACAACCCGGTTTTCAAATAAAAGAAAAGTAGACTTGTTCGAATGCGCTTATCTTCATCAAAACAAGAGAAATCTCTATTTCCTGAGCAATTTTTTTTTATCAAAATCATTTTAAAAGTGTGCTCGGGACATACGACTTCTAAGTAAATGTCAGCTTAGGACTCGTTCTTCAAATAAAGGAAAGTGTACATTGTTGTGCATTTATCCTCGTAACGGGAAGCTTACAACTTCTCGGACTTGAGCTATTTCATTAAAGAATATTCCAAATCTAGAGCTCAAGTAAAATGGTATACAAAAGTTTGAACAAAAATTTTCAAGAGTTATTCAAAAAGATTTCTCAAAATCTTTCAAATTGTGTGTTCAGCACTCCCATCGTTCACTCATTTGATATATTTTTGAAGGGGAGTATAAAGGAAAATGTTTTGAACAAATGATAATAATCGTTAAAAGTAGATGTGTCAAGTGTGTTTAATCGATAAGCGTGCAAATGTGAGATTCGTGTCCGTTATGACCGTTTTCTTTGAAATACAGGATGAGGAGTGAGCAATCTACTGACCATACGTTTTAGATATCGACATACTTTGACACAACTAGTTTTTTAAATTTGTTTAGAACATTAATCAGGTTCCAAATCATAATAATGCTATATCTGTTTTCTCCCATGTGTTTCCAAAACTCATATAGCTATTTTAATCCATTGATATCAAAAATATCATATGGTATGTTTATTTTGATGGGAGAAAAAGTGGAGTTAAAATATGATCAAGAAAGATAAATGCTTAAATGTGTGGAATAACAAAGTGATCTAAAAGACTCAAAGTGTAATCAACTCTTTCATCCATGTGCAAAATAATTTTGAATATCATTGCACATGTGTAGGGGAAGTATTTCTCAAAAAGTGAAACTTTCAAAGTGTTAAATGTTTTGATTTATATTAAACACTTTGATTGATTTTCAAATGGTTTTATGGTTTTGATTTATAATACCCATCAACCAACTACCTCACAATGATCAAAGAAGAAATAAGGTGGTAAGGTTAGGTATTATCTCATGATCCAACCAGAACCGGAGGGATCTACCCAGGGATATCCATAGATAGAATAGAAGTCCTTTAAGCATGATGAAGTAGAAGAAAATGGGATAATTCAACTAATGAGGCATGAGCTATCATCGGAACAATCACAACATGATGATAGTAATGACGTCTTGGTGGACATTGAAGGGGTTAAAGAATGAAAAAGAAATAATGTGTAAAGGGTGAAAATAAAGAAGCCCTTCATAAACTTTAAGCAGAAACCAAGTCAATACATAATCTATCTCTAATCGAATAACAACACAGATGATATTTGGTATTGAAGAAAGACATCATGGACTCAGTGATTGCAATGCCAACCCTTTTCCAGCCACTCAAGATTCTCTCAAAATAATTATTGATTCATTGTCACGAAGATTAAACGCATAATCTATTGACATCTCACTCTGAGATTGTTGATATTGAAAAGGTGGCAGTCTGCTCCAGCCTCCGATCACTAAAACCAAAAAGCACTAATTGATTCTAGAGCCAAAAAGAGATCAAATCTTAAATCTCACATAGGACACGAAAAGTACATTTGTATTAAACATCAAAGATACAAAAAGGTACAAGAGTCGCTTATATGTCATGTGACAGTGCATGTCGAGTAACATTGCCGAAACATTCAAGAGTTGATACTTAAAATAAGTATTCTCACAATGATTGAATAAATCCTACCAGTGCAAACCTATCAAGCCAACATTGAACATAGTCACTTATTTGAGAAATGATTGTTTAATGATTCAATTAGTGTAACTAGTAATCTAAGTGATCTAGTATTATCGTGTTTTTTTGGAATATGTTTTCGAAAAAAAAACACAAAACAATATTTTCCTTGATTTATTTAAGTAAAGTGGTTGGATTAACCAATGTTACTTAATGATGTTCCACAATATTGATGAGGGAGATTGATTTGGAATTGTAAGTTATATTAACTCACATGCCTTAGACTGCACTCCACACATGACTTCACATCGAATATGTTCAGGCTAACAAGATATATGATATGTGTAATGTCATCCAATATAATCAGGAGGAATAAAGTGTTTCTACTAGCTAATATTTCTATAAGCGCAACAATTAGGGGGAAGAAATGAGTACATCAGGAACTTAATTGACTATGATGTATCCAACATTTCTGACTTAATTAACTATGTGAGTTATAATTTTCTTTCTTCTATATGAGTTTGTTTTTGTTGTGAAGTATGTGCAAACGAATGGTTGTTTATTTAGGGGGAAGCAATTGAGGGAAGATACATTTATGTACAACAACATCAACAACATCTCTACCTTTCAGAAGCAAGAAAACCGTCAGAATTCATACCTTCATATCTCATACTCAAAGTTTAAAGATACACTTCCGTAACTCTGATAAATCAAAGATCTTCCTCAAATCATCAAGTTATTGGTCAAGACAAAAGTTCTACATGAGGAAGATTGTAAGCTTACAAAAAGATAATAAAGTATATGTTTGGTTAGAAGCTTTAAAAGATAAATCAAGATGGATTCACGGTAAAGAATGATGATATGAAAAGATCTCAAAGGCAAAGGAAGAAAGGATAATGGAAAGATCAAGATCAAGATCACTAGAGTATGATTAGAACGAAACCACTATTACATAACAAGACTCAAGACAAACAAGCATTAAAGTTCAAAGTTCAAAGTCCAAAAGGAGAATCTCCAATGATCAACCATTAGGGGAGATTGTACAAATAAGAAAATGATGATCATTAATGCAATCAAAGAGAGATCTCAATGATCGTCCCTTGGGGGAAGATTGTTAGGATTGATAAAAGTGACGATCTTATTGATATAAAATTCTTGTAATAAATAGAGAAATAATATTGTGTAATAGGTTAGGTGAAAGGTTCGTAACTAAAATAAAGTCTCAAAACCCGATAAATAGTTAAAGTCTAAAAGAGAAGAGCTCCATGCTCATTCTTGTAAATGGGTATAAATACCCCACCACCACCTCATTTGTGAGGTGTGTTTCTAAGTGTCTTGTGTGTGTTCTCTTAATCCCATTTTATCTTTTCTCTAATCCTCATCCTCCCTTTTTCTCTCTCTACTTTCTAATCTTTCTATCTCTAGACTAAACACTCTGTTGCTTATTGATGCTGAATTCAAGACCTCACACATACCCTTGGTGTTGCCTTTTTTTAATTTTCCAATATTTATGTATAATTACATTTAATTACACATTAATTAAAAAGCCTTATAGTTAATTATTCGTAAATGAACTAATTAATGACCATTAGTATTCTATTGTTGGAATATTAATATATATAATAAATATACACTTATTTTATTATATAACACTAATCGACTATTAATACCTATATAATAAATATAGACTTATATTATTATATATATACCAATAGAGTGATATCTAAGTGTATACGTGTGTGACCCCCGTAGGCTCACGTATTCCCAGCCGTATAAATATCCATATGACATGAGCATATCCCAATAGCTCCCACTTGCGAATGTTATGGTCATAGAATATAACATACTAACATTATCGAATAGTCTATAAACATCATTAATGCTCCAAGAAATACCTGAGTATGGTTTCAGTAAATATCTCAGCCATTTATGGTTCAAGTTATTCCTATCCTTTTGTTTTAGATACAATGTTAAATATGAATATAGATCAAAAGTCATTCCACAGTTTAACGATTCTGTTTCTCGCATCTGTATTGATCTAGATTACCAACTGTAAAAAGAATCATCTTAACTACACTTTGGGTGTGGCCACACAAACATCTGATCAACTCAACAAAGGCCCCAGTAAGTATCTAACTCCTAAACATGTTAAGGAACAAATTTTGTTTTAACTACAAGTGTCCGTCATGTATTTCAAAAACATTTCTGAAAGTAGTCCTTATAACTACCTTTTGATAGATTAGCGGTAGACTATA
Organism: Tanacetum coccineum; assembly: GCA_026074375.1. NCBI lineage: Eukaryota > Viridiplantae > Streptophyta > Magnoliopsida > Asterales > Asteraceae > Tanacetum > Tanacetum coccineum. Next base: position 16,277 of record BQNB010009178.1, read on the forward strand.
ATCAAAAAATGCTATCCATATACGCAAAACCTGCTTACATCTCAAGTCTGAGGATAAACATCACTTTCACCATTTGTTTAATGCACCCAATGACGCCGATCCATAAAGTGATTAACACATGTGAGGTATCCAATATTCAACCTTATTGAATAAAATATAAAGAGTGGCAAAATCATCTTTACATATTCTCTAGAATACAACCTAACACTCATATATGTCTTATCTTAACAATATTCCCATATTGTTAACTGAAAATGGACATAGTTTAGAATAAATAAATTTATTCAAGGATTTAAACATGCAAATATAGAACACGGTAGTATAAATGAAAACGATCATACCACGTATGTTAATTCATTATTTAATACAACTACTTATAGTTCCATTATCTAAATACCAAATAAGATCAATGCATGACGATCCTAGTTAAATGTCTTATCTACAGCAATCACAATTAGTGATAATTCATAGGTTTCATGAACAAATCAACTAGGTCATGATCTTGTGGGACTTTGAGAATACTTTTTAAAAAAATCACGAATAGTGAAGTTCTTTGAATAATATGATGATTGTTATTTTGTAAGTGTGCACTCACTTATAAGTATTACTTATATGAGTCTAGTCACATTACTTTCCATAAGATGTATGACATATGCTAAACATCCTAATGGAGACAGTCATCTCAACAGTCTTCCAGACTGTAAAGCATTCTTATTCTTTTAGCGTATTTTTGCAACTATGCTTTTAAACTAAAAACATATGTAGCCAGCAACGTTGTCATCTATGATGAAAAACTTGCTTCGACTAAGATTGAGTATCATCTCAATTAAAACAAGCACTAGTGTATAAAACAACACTATGCCAAACTACCGTAAAATCTGAACACTTCTTTAATAATGTTTGGATATCACACAAACCCAAGTTTTGTTGATCATAATGATATTACTATGATTACCACAATGTATATCCATAGTATCTTCATTATTAGTTCTAGAAATGAATTTCTAATTTAAACATTAATCAGAATGTTCTTTCTAATATCTTTCAATTTGATTCTAATGTTGTCAAATCATCTTACACTTATGCAAATGATACAACTAATCACATATACAATATGATGTCCATAATGAATCCTTTAGTGGGACTTAAGGTTTCCATTTATGTGTTCACTCACACCATGTGAGATAAATCATTCGAGTTTCACTCAATGATATTTCATATTGCATTCAGACTTAATTCACCACATATGTATCAAACATATTATTTTAATGTTGCATGTTTCATTTCCTAAATTTCTTACAAGAAAATTTATTTCAATCTAAGGGGTAAAATCTTACTTAGATAAGTAAATTGTTTCTAATATGTTCAACAACATGATTGATTTTAGAAAAGTAAAAACAAAATTACTCCCACTAGCTTTAAGAAGTACTCATGAGCTATCTTATTTATAATTAAAAATCAAATACAACAAGTGATTATTTAACAATTTAAACTTAAGATTATGTCATTAGATGCGTGCTTTTAATCCATACTTGGATTCTAGCATATTTGTATACTCGTAAAGATTATATTAGATTCATAAAACCTTATTTGATTACGTATCGTCCTCGCAAGGTAATTAATCAATAAAGAGTTCTTGAAATCCAATTTTTCATATTTCTTTCCAAGAAAACAAGTATGACAATCAAATCATCTTTATATATTTAAAGTTCATTAATGAAGAAGTTTTAATCATAGTCAAATTTTTGAGTACGAGTAAACTCTTATGTCATTTAACGTGCAATAAATACGTATAGAATATTGTCCCTATGAGTCTTCTCTAAAAGGAAACTCATTCAAACTTCATCATCAAACCGATAGGTTTAAGATAAATCAAATTCCAAGAATATGATTATCTCCTTATGAACAACATCTTTTCATTCATAGTCTTTGAGTTATTCATTAAATTCAAGATCTAATAATGCATCTTCTATGGTTAGCAGGTTCACCATGATCCTATAACTTATAATCCTCACCATTGATATAGAAACATATCATGAGGTATCCGTGCGGATCTATGAATATGAGTAACATCATTCTAAGGTTCATCATTTTCATGTTTAGCCTTAGTATGACATTTACTAGTGCGTTTAGAAGGTTTATGTATCTTCTTCTTGAATTAATTCAAGACCTACAATACTCCCACTCACTTTTAGCAAAGTGAGACTCCCACTCGCTTCTTGTAAATTTAAGACTATTCTTAAATAACTCAGCATGACGAGTAACAGAAACTTTGTTCTCGTGTGGGTTGTAGAAATGGTATCCCATCGTTTCCTTTGGGTATCCACCAAAATACACTTAATAGTTCTAGGCATTTGTCAATAATAATCTCCAAGAGATTTTTACCAAATTTATAAATTCAATCAAGACACAATGAGTTTCATCTCATTTTATGACTAGAATGATGTCTTAATTAACCTTCTAGGTTAGAGTCATATTGGGTATATCCACGACATACTCAAATATCTAACCTTGATTTCTTTAGGTGTTAAATAGGTTAAGGTCATCATGAATCAAAATAATATCAATATAGTTTGATTACCCTTGTTGGACATACCATAAAATTGTGGTATTCCAATAAGATTGATCTTATACTTTATGGCTTTTCCTATTATACCAACTTAAGTTAAAACGTAAAGGTATGAATAGTATTACTAAGCCAATTGCATCCTCTTATAAGTCTTTTGATCAAGCCAGCGACTTAATGTGTATGTACTAACAAGTAGACATAAACATCAAATATATTACTATTTGTTATAAGTCTTTGACCAAGTAAATGACTTCATGTACTTGTCTTAACATGAAGACATAACAAGTTAACCTTTTAGTTTACGTTACAAGTCTTTTCACAAGTAAAGGACTTAATGTACATGTCTTTAATATGAAGACATAACAATTATTAAACTAAAGTAAATCAATAGTAATTTAAAGTTAATTTCAAAGTTCATGTTTATGATTTCTAAGAAAACATAATCATGTAGCTTACCTTTTTATCTTGACATATTCTCTTAATAGGGCTACATACATTAAATGTGTAGGAGTCCTAGTAGAGTAATAGTTTTCTTACTTTGCAGTCAAGAAACCATTAGTCATATTGTTCTAAGTTGTTCCTTGCACATAATAAAGATTTATCCCACTTGTGCAGGGTACAACTTCTTTGCATAAAACAACACCACACTAGTTAGTTTGTTTGTATCGACAATATGGCAGTGTCAAGCTCATAGCTAGTGTATATGGAACTCCATCTATTAATAAGGAATCGTGCATAACTATCAAAGATAACATTAAACGGAAGCGACATCTCAAAGGCAACAACTTATCAAAGATAATATATGGTGATTCTTACTAAATGAAGATGTTTCACACTTGGAAAGTAATTTATTATTTCAAGTCACGCTAGAAATAACGTAAGATGTGTATGCGGTAAATAGCTCATAACTGCCAATGAATTTGACAACATTGCAAGTTCGTCTTATATTCATAAAATGCATTACTCTCACTTGATCTAACAACAGTGTGAGTGTTCCTTCACTAGTGAAAAGTAAGTAGTAATTTATGCATTTTTCCAATTTCTTGAGTATCTACTCATTATTGCTAATGTGCTTAGATATTCAAGGACGTGTGTTCGACTTCTAGCCATCTCATCTATTTAATCAACTTGAAAAATTGGCATTCAATTCCTCCTTTATCCGCTCACTTTACCTCAAGGGTGTGTAACGTCTCTTACTGTTTTAAGGAAACAGCTATAGACACGAGTTCTCTAGTTATTGCCTTTTCTAGTATTGTGGTGATATTTCCGCCTTCCAATCAAACCTCATAAATATGTCTTGTTTACAACAAGATATTTTAATCTTGGTAGCTATAGACACAAGTTCTCTAGTTACCAAGTTTCTTATTATGATTCAAATATTTCAAAACCAAACAAGGATATTGAAGCAATCTTAAAGAATAAGAAGTCCAATTTACTTAACATGTAAGTTTGGTATGAGTTCGATTAGAATTTAGGATAATTCTTTCATTCCCGTTATAACTTTTCCATAAGTAAAACTATACGAAATAGTCTTATTTTCCTAAGGAAAATAGACACGGTTTATCTTTCAACAAGTAAAGAATAAACCTTTGTTTACGGTATACGTTGCATTAATACATTAAAGGAATTTGCAAAGTTTATTTTTAGTATTTTCGATAATCCATCCCTTAAAAATTAACTACCCATGTTTATTATAAATAAACATTTAATTTTAACAAGGGCCTAAGATACAACTTGACGTTCTACCATTAATGCAGTTGATCTACTAAAAATGGTAAACTCAAAAGGTAATCCGCAAGAGATAATTGCCAACATGTGCAACTCTTAGCTTTTATGAAGCACAAGGCATCGTAATCAAGAATTACAATGTCAAGTAGCATGTTTAACCCCATCTTATGCCTCGGGTCGAAGTTCTGAACAACCATACTCGATATATGTCACACCCCGTTAGTGGCGGAAACACGGGATGCGACGATACCGTTCATCGCACAAGATACAAGATCATACACTTTATAATTTACAAGAAATGAAACTTAGGATACATAAATTTTACAAGTTAAGACTTGACAAAATTAAATAATCAAAACCCATCTCGACCCAGTCCCCTTGGGTTACGTATTTGCTCTTCCAATACCATTCATATACCTTTAATTAGCACACCTGAACATGATACTCAAAAACGTCAACACTAATGTTGGTGAGCTAGTAGGTTTGACTTTAAACCCAAAAGTTGTGCCAATATTTCAAAACAGTAGACAATAGTGCAATATGATAGTGAATATATATGCAAACAACCAATGACATAGCATCCCCGCTAGTCATGTAACACAACCTAGCAATCCCGCTAGTCAATCATCATATGTCACCTGCGCACCTAAGGGGCCTACTAGCTGGAGCACTAAATTAGGGAAGGACCTCACACATACCAAGGTAGGCGTACCCATCCGCTCCAATAACTACACAAATACTGGGTAGGCGTACCCATCTGATCCAAACAATCATACAAATACTGGGATAGGCATACCTCTCCGAACCAAAAAATCATGTAACACATAATATTCACATAGCAGTCATAAGCACATATCTTGTCCCAAAAACAAAACCATATTTCGCACAGTTCAATTCAAAACAGTTCAAAACACATTTGAGTATTATTTTCCGCCAACGAAAAACAATTAAAAAATGAGGCTATGAGAACTCACCTCAAATAGCAAAATGCAAACAGCACAAATCTTAATTTCAAAGCACAAATAATCTCAACGCAAGCGCATAGCAGTACCTGGCTACGACCTAGTCAATTACGACACATTATTAATATTTGTACAAAGTTGTCTTATTGTACAAGTGTTCTTCTTTACACACACCAAGATTCTCAATACCGTTACAAAACCCCCTTTTTCTTATCACCAAACCTTTACTTTTTATCTCAAAACCGTTATCTTATAACGAACCCGTTATCTTTTACCAAAATTGTTATCTCATATTATGGTTGTGTGGTAATTACGCAAAATGACTCAACACTTGGGCTAAGTGTGACATAAATACAATTCACTCAAGACACCTTCAATCGTTAAAACGAAACAGTCGACCAAATACTCCGCGGAAATCTGACGAAAAAGAAATGAGCAAGAACTCAAGAGCCGAAAATAAATAAATCAACATTTCCGTAATCGATACGATATATATATATATATATATATGTAATATATATATAAGTATTTAATAATTTAAATAAAATAATAATATTTTATTATTATTTTCGTCTTATTATCGGGCTAACGGGGTAATTATAAATTCTTACCATTTTGTTACGTTCACGCTAAATCGACTGACCTTAAAACTTGATATTCATTTAAAGTCACCTTTGTCCTTTAGTGGGTTCGACACAAGTATTTATTCCAAAATATTTTCGAAGTGTAACATTTTCACAAAATTTTTGACATGACCCGTTCGGTTGCACAACATTTCCAAGGTTTTCAAGCCTTATTATTTTTCAAAATTTTCCCATTATTTCTACAAAATACCAAAAGTCCATATTTTTAATGCGCTTATCCAATCGTGACTATTTTCGACCAACTAATTCATTTCCCACTTTTGTAATTATTTATAAGTTCATTTATCCGACCTTAGAAATCCAAATCATCAATTTCTCTCCTCTTGGGCCCAAAAGCCTAATGTAAGTTCAATTACATTTGACAAGTCCAACAAAATCCCTCTTATTCCAAACCAAATCCATTAGTCCATTTATAAGTCCACTAATCCATTTACTTATTATTGGGCCTTATGGCCTATTAAGGTCTTAAGAATTTAGCCCGATAGCAAAACTTAGTCCATACCTTTTTACATAAGTCTAAAATATAAACCAAAACCCAATGGGCCTTAAACCCATTAAGCCAAACCAATATAAGCCGAAATCACACATAGCCGTGACCCATTAAGCCGTGGCCCAAAAAAGTCGAAACAAAATGAGCTATAAGCTTTATTTATGTATAAGTCGCGACCATAAGCTTGAAATAAGCCAAAACCGAATAAGCCACAACGGATAAACCATAAGCTTAAAATATAAGCTGAGACAAGTGGGCTGAAACAAACCAAACGGACCCTTTGGTTGGGCCGTGTCTACGACCGAAGTCCACAACCACCACGTGGGTTGGGCCGAGCCCACACCGAAGCCCAACGAAAACAAATAAGCTATACCCTAGTTTTTTAATAAGCAACACTCGATACTAAGCCCATAATAAGCATTTTAACAAAAGAAAAGTTACCACAACAACAAAAATATTCAAACTTTAAATCCTTGTTCCCTTTTCTTTCAAAATGACGCACGCAACACCCCTTTTTTACATTTTCGCTTTTAAGTTTCGACCTTTTTGACGATCAACTTGTACAACTACTATTTAGACATCACAACAAGCATAGAAGTACAGCTTACATCAAAGTTTTTGAAAAACTTACTTGTTTGACGAGTTTAGTTCGGTTGTGATGCGCGAAGGAAAGACCCAAAATCTTGTTTCTATAACCCGAGACAATTAGCTATCAACCCAATAATGTTTCTTAACCCCGTGTCTTTGATAAATCTTCAAAATCTTTGTTTATTGTTCTTGTGTAGCTCGTCCGAAAACAAAAGGAAAAAGGGAGAGTGTTTTTGTGTTTTTGAATTTTATGAAATGAGAAGAATGGATAAGGGATTGAGGTGGTATGGAATTTATGTACCATGCATGAGACAAAAAAGCTAATTTCAAGCCTTATTGTCTCCCTTCCCTTTCACACGTCTAAATGGGGTCCAAGGAGGGTCCGGGTTCCTCTTTTCGTGTCGGGATTACTTAAAGCTCCTTTTTCATCTATTTAAAACGCCAACCGAACTTAGTTAGTATTTTTATTGCGTTTAAAATCACTTTTCCATAAATCTAGGTTATTTACACGACACCTATCACATTAACCGAACCTTGCTCATCCATTCTAAAAACACTTCAAACCATAAAATGGGGTTTGACAACTTATATTTGACCAAAATTCCACTTTTACGAGTGTTACAGTCTTTTATCGAATTTCACGAAAACAACCGTTTTCTGATAACTTTCAAATCACACACCCACGATTTACGTTTTAAACCAACGTTTTCTAAAATCATGAATTTATTTAAATAAATAAGCTCATTTACACCCGTCCAAAACACCTAAACTTATTCCCAATTAAATTGTCCTGCCGGTACGCACTGCGTGGCGATTTTCGCGGATCACGGGAAAGCTTCTCGGAATTACTTGAAATACCAACCAGATTGCTCCGAAATGGAAAGACGAATCAAAAGTGATTCTCTCTTGAATTTCTAGACTCCTCAAAACTCCCGGTTATACCGTTCGTTTTACGCAAAAACAGTTAACAGAAGTCAACTTTTCAGCTTTCATCAGGAAAACTGACAACATCGAAAGACTTCAAAATACGAAATTACAATATTTTATAATACTTAACCCTGGGCAAATTACCGGTTATCACAATATAAGTCGTCCAATACAAAATTAGTAATTATACAGTCTCAGGTCTGAGCATACGATTGTTATATTACCTTGTTTTGCAATTCACCTAAGACTGTCTTAGAGTAAAAAAGATACTCAAGTGAATTCATACTTGGATGGCAAATGACTTAATTTTAGGGTATATATTTGATAAATTAAGTGTTACCAAAATTGTGTATAAGGAAACATGCATACAACCTTATAACACTAGTAATTTTTAAAACATTTTCATTTCCGTTTTAAAACCTTCTATAAATAGAATCCCATAATTTTATAAACCACATGCCATTTATAAAATTAGGGTTACCATGTTTACAACATTTCTAATTAGAAGTAAACTTACTACGGATAAGGTTAATTCCCCAAGAAAAATAATCAAACCCTAGTAACGATTACGACATACTTTAAATATTGTTAAAGCATTTATGTAAAAAAAAATATTCTTGCGTTGTTCCATCGCGGGTTCCCTTGCGGAAACCACTAAACCCATGTGTTATAGAACGTTTGCAAGAATTCAAACAAGTTTACGTATATAGCAATACGATTTAGCAAAGTGTACATATCAATATATATACAATAAGCATTTTAATCGAGTACTTTTAGTCCATATTAATTTTTAAAAATCAATTTTGCATAAATATATATAAAAACACCACATATATACAAACTAGCAAAACCAAGTCAAACAATTAATCATACTAAACACAATCAATGCACGTAATTAAACAAGAATTCAACAAAAGTCTTCCCATCTTATGCAATTAGTTAATACATGTAGCAAAGATTTCATGCATACCAAATAAACAAGCATGCATCCAAGATATATTAAGCTTAATAACCATGGTTTACATGCACGTAACACATGGTTAACAATTTCTTTAACAATAAATAAGCAACAAAATATCAAAACCGCAAATTATAAGCCACGCAACATAATAAGTGTATTAAATAATGTAAAAACATTAACCATATTTTAATTTCTAAATTTTATGTGATATTTAGGATGTTTTATTTCACTAAATAATTTCCTAAAATAGATTTACACATAAAAGGCAGAAAAATGTCACAAAATATATGTTTTTAGTCGTTTTTTATGTAATTATAAAGCTATATGAACGGCTCGTGATGCCACTGTTGGAAATCATTATCTAAAATAACCTAATATTACATTAATATTATACGAGCTACGCAGCGGAAATAAACTCATATAGCACTTATAATTAACATAAAACATAAAACGGAAAACATACCGAATAGCAATCAAGCTACGTGAAGAACCAGAGCTTCTTCGGTATACGCATGTGTATCTATAAATACCATGCAACCCCGAAACCTTTCAAGTTACTAAAATAAGTAACCTCTACGTGTATCCACACTACACGTTGACCAATACCACCCGAATGCTAGTTCCACGAACCAACGTACGAAGAATATAAGAAGTAATCGAAAAAACCAAAACCCTAAAGGGTGTTTGTTTCGTTCGACTTACACAAGAGAAGAAGAAGAAGGGATGGAATCTAATTTTTTACCTTTAGCTTTTCTTAGTTAGGAAAAGCAATGCATAGTGTCCCGCGTTCATGGATGGTCCGTGCATAGGGTGTGATTATTTCGCCTTTTCAAGCATTTGGTACCAGTTTTAAATTATATAAGAGTGTACCGGTAGTGTATTAGATTCCAGAACTTGCTTTAGTGATGAATCCCGAGACCGCATAATGAGTATTAGGATTTGCTAAATGATAAGAGGCACTAGGATTAACCCATATTTAAACCTGTACTGTTATATGGTTTACCCTCGACTATATAAACTAGCCCACACACCCCCTTGCCATGCAACTATTTAGTGCAAGATCCCCCTAGTACAACCCTCTGAGCCTTTCCTTTTCACGGTTCTCGTAATTTTTCGATAGATGCCGGATTGTTAATGAAGAGCATTGTTTACCCTTAAACTAATTGTTACACCCAAATCGCCTTAGCCTACCTTGTATGCACTCGTTTTAGTAATTTTGTTTAACCCAAGTTAATTATTTGAGTACACGGTTGCTAAGTCTTGTTCCTTGTAAATACAGTTTGGGACGATTAGGATTCATGGTAGTATTTATTTTGCGGAGGAATGGGTAAGAAAAGTTAAGTCAATACCCCCATATTTGTTTGGTAGTCTCCATGTTATTTGAGCCACCTTATTCCGATCTTAGATTAGTTCATGTATATGAGTAATGTAAATAGCTACAAGTGTAGGGGTGTATCTATAAACTCCAAGTGATGTATATCTTAGTCCAAGTGGTCGAGTCTTTGGCTTAGCAACACAAACGTGTATTCTTATAAATGATTAACTCACCACTTCACCTCAAATTCACCCAAAAAGTCACTCTGTAAATATTTCTCATCCGTTTCCGTTTCCATGTTTATCATATTACACCTACACCCCACAACCCTTTAAAGACCTCTTTGATAGTAACTTTTAGTACTTATACCTAACGATAGAGGTTTGATCCTTTATCAAGCCTATGGTAATTTGTATGCTATGACAGGTAATGAGTGTTAAATTTTCTGTTTCTTATATTGTTATAATTTATTATACACCCAAGAGAAAGAGAGAATCCAAACACTTATTGTGAGGTGCTAGTGTATAATTTTTGTGCTTCTAGTTACGAGGTCTAATTGGTTGTGCTATAAAATCCTTTAAAGAGTAGGTTAAATGCCCCTGATATTGCTATTGTCTAGGTAGAAAAACTCATTTGATTGGGGACAAACAAATCCCAAGTGTAGGGGTATTTGATAAGGTGTAATTTTATACACTTTTTCGGGGTCATTTAACCCATATAATCATACAAAAATGCTTAAAATATATGCTTAATCAATTCTTATTGCATTTTTAGCACTTGGAAGACATTTGGAGGAAATGCATGGGACTTGAGCTCTATTTTAGAAGAAATAGGACAAGTGTACAACTTTACACAAAAGAAGGCTTGAAGAATTACTCAAAGAAGGTGGATACGGCGTCAGGAATACTTGCGACGTTGTCTAGATTATCAAGCGACCGCGTCAGAGAATTTGTGACGGCGTCTGGACTGTAGCCGTCATAAACAAACCCTAAGAAGATTCTCGACAGGACGGTGTCGGGATTTATTGCGACGTCATCGCAGATTCTTTTCTTATAAACACAAACTCAATTTTAGGGTTTATATAGCATATTAGGAGTGGAGTTCGGTAGAGAACGATTTGTAGCTGACTTTAGGAGTATTTTAGGGTTTCCCAACCCTTTAGTACCTTCCCTAATCGCTTGTTTCAATATAATGAAGTTCTTTTATCCTTTAATCTTTCAATATGGTTTGATTGGTTATTGTGCTTTGCTTATCTGTAACATGATAGGCTAGATCTCATTAGTGTTTGCTTATGATTGCATGTGAATTGGTATGTAGATCCTAATAATATTGCTTCTTGATTGACGTGTGTGCATGTTTAGACTCTAGAACCCTAGTTACTTAAGTATATCAAAGATCTAGAGCGGCATGATTATGTAGAAAGGATTCCATCAGTAATAGTCTTCATACTACCTTACCCATCTATGGATGATCCCCTTTAAGTATTTTAAAGCGCGTCTATCTCCCTAGGGGCCTTGTAATAGTCTTCATACTACCTTACTTATGCGTTTCCCTAGCAAGGTATCACGTAGACGGCGTTTTTGTGTAATTTGTTATGCTTCTCGGAAATACTTACACATACATCTCAAGTGTGACAAGGCAATAGAGTTAGGAGAAGCATACTAAGGATCATACTTGATTAAGTAAACACTTCTCTTTTATCATACGAATTCTCCACATTAGATTAGTTTAATTATTAGATAATTAGTTTAAAACAAACCCCCTTCAAACCCGAGATTTAAATTGCTTTCATAAAATATAAAAATATAAAAATATTCTTCTTTTAACCTATAAACCTTAGTTACATCTAGTGAAAGTAGTAAACAAACAAAAAATAAAAACAACTACTACTTTCACATTCCTATTGCATTATGCAATTTACCGACCTAACCAAAGATAGAAAATAAGCACACGAACACAGGAAATACATACTTGATGAGGTAGCAAAAATTCACTAAGCTTTACAACTCCCTAGGCAGTGTACCTAACCGTTATAGTGTAGTATAGGCAAGACACGGGGGTTGTAACTAAATTTATCATGTTTCGTAGCTGGTGAATTTTTACAAACGCTTATTTTTCCATTTTTAAGTTTTTTTAAATGGGTTATTTTTTTGAAAAAAAAATCAAAAAAACATAAAAATACAAAAAAAATTAAAAGAGAAAAAAAAGAGGATTGTGAGATAATCGGTTCGTCTAAACTTAACTAATTTTGTAATTTATAAGGATCGATTATTCGTTGGTATGTGCTATAAACCAACAATGTAAAGTTTTGTTGTATATTATTTTTAGTTGGTCAAAAATATAAACCAACTATGTATTTTTTGTATCAAGTGGTATATATCACCATTATTGTTGTATATTATATTATGAATGATTGGGAGTTGGCCATTACGGGAATGCTGATTTATTTTTAAAGATGATCAAGACATCTTTGAGTCTAATTCGTGTCTACTAAAGCGTGAGTTTCCAGTGTTAAAGCATGAGTTGGTTAGTGATTTGTGTCTTTTTTATGGGTATTTTCAGAAAAGTAGCTAGCAACGTTGTTCTTTATTTGTTTGGACTTTAACTATTTATTTTGTTGTTTTATTTTACACCAAATATATATGTTTCCCATGCATAATCCCTAACCTTTGGTTTGCTCGAATGAGAGAGTAAGCAATCGCATGTGTCTCATTTATGGATTTAAATGTGTATTTGTGGTTTTGTCGCCCTTGTTGGTGTATTACTGTTGGTAAAGGATTACTTAATCCCTACCCTATATCGTTGTTCATACTAACCTTTAGTTTGCTCGAATAAGGGAGTGAGCAATCACATATGTCGCGGTCATGGACTTGGGCGTGCATTTGTCGTTTTGTCGCCCTTGTTGGTGCATTACTGTTGGAAAATCATTAGTCCCAATACTTAACCTAACACAAGAATAAGCATACAATAAGCTATATCTGTCACGAACAAAGAGAAAAAGAAAAAAGAAAAAAAAAGAAAGAATTTAAAAACGAGAAAGTAGAGAGAGAAAGCTAGAGAGAAGGAATAGAGTTAGATGATTACTATGTGATAAATGGTAACCAACACCCTCATAACATGCTAGGAGGGGTCTATTTATAGTCCAAGGCCATTGTCGGCTTGCGGGATTTTGCTATGGGCCGGCCTTTGCTTGTGTTGGGCTTTTAGCTTGAAACATGGACAATATTAGCTTAAAGTCCAAGCTCGTTGAACCCGTCTAGCCTATTACATTACAAGACTAATTGTGACTAAGACGACCGATAACATTCTTGTTTAACTTATATAAAAATAAGGCTAACAATCTCCCCTAATGTTGAGGTCGACTTCTATCTCCCCAATGTTGACCTTCTTGTTCGACTGATGACATTCTTGTTAGAGGATATCTTAATTTGACTTTTATCTCCCTCAATGTTGAAGATATGATTTAAATCTTAAGCTTTGCCTTCTTTGGTCTTGTCTTCATCTTTTCTTGTTTGTAATGGCTTTGTTTATTCATGCTTAAGATGACCGATAACATTCTTTCGGTGTCGTTTATGTGATCTTGATCTTGAGCCTTCATCTTTTGACTATGAATTCTTGAGATCTTTAATCTTGCATCATCTCCTTATCTTGAATCATCTTGATTTGACTTTCTTGATCAACTTGTGCTCTTGACCGCCATGCGCATACTTGTCTTGAAAGCTTTTAACCTCCTTTTCTTCATCAAGGCTAATAATCTCTTCTATCGAATGTTTCTTTGGTCAACCATCTCCTCAGAAGACAATTCTTGATTTGACTTTGAAGATCTTTGATGATGAGAAAGTTCATGATTATCAGAGTTGCTAAATTTGGCATGAACTTGAGCTTTCTGACTGATAACATTCTTGTTGCATTTAAGTTGAATGAATGACTTTTAAAGCTTGAGTATGATCACGTGGTAATGAATCCGACTTTGATGGAATGAGGCTGTTATGCGTATTTTCTTTTAAATATATATTTACTCAAGTTTTAAATTTATGAAACTCGATCTACCTGACAACGCACTAACGGGCAGAGAACCCGATCGTGGGAAGTACAGAATGGTAAATCCGAGGTCATCCCAAGAGCTAAGTTGTAATTAGTTTTAACTTGAAATGTCATGTTTTAAAAATAATTTTTGATTTAAAATAACAATAAAAGTAAATTCTGAAATTAAAGGAGTTGGAGATATTAGGAGAGAAAACGTGCTAACCTAGTTACTTCATTACTGCTGTTACGAATACATTTTCCTGTGCATTGTTAAACTATGGTTTCATTAGTAGTTTCTAAGTTTGATACACTTGAATAGGTATATTTAGTCTATCCTATACTCCTTGCGAATCCGAATCAGTCCAAATCGTATAGGAGGTAGGTTATCCAAGTTGTAGTGATTAATCCCAACTATTCCCAAAACTGATCTAATAATCTATACAGATTATTAACCCCCTATGAATGAAGTCCTATGCTTTTTAAAGTATATTAAGTGATGAGGGCGGAGACCGGTTAGTTTCTATACTAGGGACGGAGTAACAAAACCTCCCTAGTACCCGATTGATCCCATATTGACTTGGTAATCTAATAATGGGACAAGCAAGATCCAAACCACCCGCAATACTACCAAAACCTAGGGTTACATGATAGTCAAGGAATATCTAACGAAACTATAATTAACAGGAAACAAACATCATAAAAATAGTAACTACGTAATTAGGCCAGCACTTTAAGTGCTTAGCCACTCATGGTAACAGAAACACAACAAGAAATAGAAGTAATCATAGATTGAAAGCTCATAATTCTTACATTATTCATATTTGAACGATTAAATACAAAAAGTAAGTAAAGTGTGATCTCCCGTGGATTCTAGGAAGAATTCTTCAAAGGTTGGAAGCCTTTGTCACCTCTCCAATTGGCTGTGGAGGAAGTGATGTCGGAATAGCTGAATTTGGCCTCTATATATAGGTTTCGAACCTGTTACGGCGTAACAAATAAAAGTGTTACGCCATAACCTTCATACACGGTATTCCATAATTAAGCACTTGTTACAGCTTAACCAGTTATGGTGTTACGCCGTAATCTTCAAATAGTTTCCATAGCTCGCGACCTTCTTTCCATATATGTGGATCTTTATGGTTACGGCGTAACCATAGGGTGTGTTACGCCGTAACTCTATCTTTGGTAAGATTTCCTTCCATTTATATGGTTACTGCGTAACTAGATATGGTGTTACGCTGTAAAGTCGTCCTTGATCTTCGAAGTTGCTTAATTTATGTTACGGTGTAACCATTTATGGTGTTACGCCGTAACAACTTCGAATAATTGCACTTTACGTCCATTTTCCCTTGTTTCTTGTCATTTTCCTGCATTTCCCTTGAAAATTATAAAATGATAGAAACATCTCGTTTTTGAGTATTAGTGAAACATTTGCAGGTAATATAGGGGGTAATTTGACACTAAAAAGTATTAAATATTCGATGTCATCAAATATCCCCCACTTGACTTCTGCTTGTCCTCAAGTAGAACCTGTTAGAACATTTCATAAAAAGATTTCTCAAGTATAACTCCAAGAAATGAATCTATAAAACACTTATGCTAGAAATCATCCAAGCCGAACACCTTACGAAAAGGGGATAAAAAGTCACTCAACTTTCTACTAGTCTAAGTGTTTCAATTTCGGGGTGATCGCTCAATTGCACAGTTATAACATGTATTATATCGTAAGCTTGGAAAGTACACAAATCTGCACCAGTTAGAATTAGGGTCTAAATAATTCATAAAGGCAACAAGGGTAATATGGTTTTAAAGGGTGATAAAAGGGTTAGGATAGACATGGGATACACATTTAATGGTTGTTAATATAAAACCACAAAATGAATAGTCAAGTAAAAGTCTAAGGTATCCTTTACCGGCTACTGTCCACCCATAATCCAAGTCCTTTGGTGCAAAAATCTGATCATATCGTCACGATGGGTTAGCTAATAATGAGATGTTGCAGAGCGAGCTAACCCATTCTTCACTCATTGGATGGCTTATAGTTGCACCATCCTCCAAAACACTAGGTGGCTTATAGTTGCACCACCTTTATATTTATTGGTTTTATAACATGTAACCAACATCAGGAGTTATTCACTAAAGTGGCTTATAGTTGCACCACTTTTTTATTTATATTTTGTATTTTTCTCCTGTACACAATAATACACCCCCACTTGAGATAAACAGTATCGAAAGTGATAGAACCGGGGGGTCTTTATATGATCAATAATATGTCATCAGTAATAGTGCCAATCTTCGAACTTCATTTTCCTAAACCATGAACTTAGGTAGCTAGCAATTTCACAACATAGATATTTACAGACTACAAGGTAGGCTAAGGTGAAATGGAGAAACGAAACATATATAATGGGGCAAAAACATAGATTGGCTCAACATGGGTGACCTAGGTGTATCTTGCGCTAATAATGAGTGCAACGAAAGGGTTTTATCACGGGAGGTCGACAAGTCAGAGTAACAAGTCGATAAACACATACATATATAGGCTATTTGGGTTAATTCCTAAATGTTGCCTTCTTGAACTATCTATTCCTGCTAATCAATTAGGTCTCGAAATGATGTACATGCCAAGTTCTAAAGTCTACAATACTACCGGCACACTCAATATTTTGGTATTTTTTGAATAATATGATAAAGACGAAATATTAGGCTTAAATCTCACCAAGTAATAATAAAGGGTAATGTGCATTCGACAAAGATTAATTCTAGTTATTTAAGAAAAACATGTCAAAAATTTTAAAATTGGCATAATTTTCAAAGAAAACTAGAAAATCGAAGGTAAAACATACGTCAAGTATTAATTCTACTCTTATCCCCCCACTTGAATTGTATAATGTCTCTATTGTATATTAAGGAAATGAAATAAAAAGAAAGAGTATAATTAGGATAAGAAACTCCCTGAGCATTGGTATAAGATTTGATATATGGCGAAAATCTTTAGATTGTTTTTGTCTTCGAGCAAACTCTTTATCCCTCGTGATCACAAATACAAACCCAAGCATAAAATCATTCTACAAGAATTATGAAGTGTACAAGAAATACAAACCCAACTCACTTTCGTAGGAATCACGGTTGCATTTAGCATATGCGAAAAGCCTTTTAAACCAATTGGCGGCCTAAGTGAACAAGTTTAGTCTCTTGAGGGCTCTAGAGAACATACCCACAAAGTACATTTAGATGTACAAGGTTTAAACATGTTAAAAACTTTAATTTTAAGTTTTTTAGGAGGAGGTTACGGCGTAACCTTGGTGGTTACGCCCGGTAATCAGGTGGGTTATAAAATTTTAAGTTTTTAAAGTGTTATGGCGTAACCATTAAATGGCTTACGTCATAACTGAAATGGTTATGAAGTAAACTTTAGTTGTTACGCCATAACTGCTACAGATTTAACAAAGTTACCACATGATTATGGGTCAAACTGGTCTCGATAAATGACTCCTAGTTGTTTTTTTGGGATCAAACAAAAACAGAAGTTGAAAAACAATAAAAACCAGTTAATATGCAGAATGAAAGATAGTCATGGGGTGCCTCCCACCAAGCGCTTGTTTTTGTTTGAGTCACGAGCTTGACTCCACCCTTATTTGCCAAGTAATAAGGTATTCCTTTCTTCACTTGAGATTAAGTGCGAGTGAGAGTAGCTATGAACACCATGATTTGCTACAGGTAGGGGAATGACAAATTAGAACCATACTGCTGCTGAGATTTCATTTCCCTTGATGATTGGCTCACTTGGTGTAGTAATTTCCGAATGAAGGTCTCACAATCATATGTCTTTATAACATATATAATAAATATACACTTATATTATATATATATATACCAATATAGTGATATCTAAGTGTATACGTGTGTGACCCCCGTAGGCTTACGTATTTCCAGCCGTATAAATATCCATATGACATGAGCATATCCTAACATATAGGACTTACTTAATTCACTTGTGATCAAGCAAAATGTGTTAAGTAAACATGTTTTATCCCATCTATGCCTCGAGCTTAAGGATCTCACCAGCTTAACCCGATTAAGTCGCTCAATAAAGAACTGTGATTATAACACCACCGTCTCACGATGAGTGAATGATCACCTTGGGTTAAAATTACCTATGTCTCACACAAAGTAAAAGGAAATTGCAAGTGTTCTTACAATTGGGTGGCAAAGACTTAGTTTAAAGGGTATAATATTTGACTAGTAACGTGTATATCAAACTTGTATGAATAAGCATGCATACATCATCGTATCATAAATTTTAATAAGAACTTTACTCAATTAAGGTATTTATTATGGTGTATCACTAAATTTTCTATACCAACATGTGTATAAAATAGTGATAATACACCATTAAAACAAATTGACAATTCAATCATGTTTTCAAACCAACAATCATAAAATTTACCGCGAGAAAAGATTAAAGAATGACTAAACCCTATATTGTACTCTTCAAGTGTATAAGTACATAAGTTCTTCAAATAGTGGCCTCATATGCTGATGTGTCATTATGTGGTGTGTATTTTATGATTCAAGTTTTAAATTTATATTTTGCCGACTAAACCAGAAACAACACTTTAACGGGCGATGCACCCAAGCAAGATGTAGATTCGTTGGTAAGTAGGGTGTCGATCACTGAGAGCGAGGTTAAACCTTTTCAGTTTATTAATATCTTGGTTGTCTAATCTATGTTAATTCTAATCTATGTCAAACCTATGCTAAACCTATGTTAGTTCCTAGATCTAATGGGAAAAGGGGTTTTCAGCCTAAGAGACTGGCACGGGTTTGGTTGGTGACTAAAATCAATTCAAACCTATGCTAAACCTATGTTAGTAGGTCACTTATCCAACTATCCATTGGAATCAGAATGTTACTTGTTGAATTATCTAGGTTTACCTTCTAGTCAACACGATCAATAAACCAAAGGCAATATCCAATTAAATAGTTAAGCCCGAAGCGTATCCTAGACACAGACTTAGCGGGAGAATATTTGTGATCTTATGATTCTAGATGTATAAATTACTATATGGAGAGCTATCCTAGACTCTAGATCTACTTGGTCTGTATCACTAGATCCAGTTGAATGATAGGTCGCATACAAAAGCACATAAACAAGTGTAAGTTGATAAACATAAACAAGCATTCAATGATAAATCCAAAAATCAAGATAAACAAATACCAAACATTCAGATCTTCATAATAATTGCTAATACCAAAAGGTATTAGCCTTCAAATGTCATAATAAATACAAGAGTAATTATTTAGCCAAGGTAAACTAACCAAGTTAATGAATGATACTAAAAACTGAACGATTACTAAAATATATGGAATTACACGTGTCTCCTATAGAATGGATAGCTTTTGTTGGGAATTTTATTTGAGTTGATAAGACAAAACATATGAAAGATGAAGGACTTAAAAGACAAAGGAGGAATTCTTCAAATGATGGAAGATTATAGAACATTTTTATAAAAGTTAGGAAGATTTAGTTGTTTCCTAATACTTATCATTTGTAAAACCTAATATATCTATTATATAAAGAGATACAGGTTTTTAGGTTTAGGTGTACAAGTTGTGAGTTCCATAGTGTACCTAAATGTGTGTGTGTATTCCAGGCGTGAGAATGTAGACGCCATATGTAGTATTAGCCTCAAGGTCAAGGTAACTTGATCTTGTTATATTTCATTGATGTAATCTTATTATTCTGATCAAATAATATTGGGACTTGGAGTGTTAATAAAGAAAAACCTTGTTATGATAACTTTGATTTGTTCTTATTCCGCTGCATGTTATTGTCTTTGTTATCATGATCCTAGATGAGGTCTAAACAACCTCGAGCTATAAGTGATCCAAGAACTATCACGTGTTTTGGTTCTAACAGGTGGTATCAGAGCCACGCGGCTCTCGATCTAGGATTAACAAGGTGTTATTGATGTCGATTTTATGAAAGAAAAAGGTATGTCAAAATTCTGTTTTTGATTGTCAAAGTTATATTCGGTGTAATTAGGGTTTTGCAAACCCTAAATCAATAAAAATAGAAAATTTCAAGATGGTAGCTTGATGATTCATGGTGATATGATTCTGATTCGTGGTGATGATTTGTATTTGTGCAACAAGTGTTTTTAAATCAAAGATATTAGGGTTTTCTACAAACCCTAATAAGATACAAATCTGTTTATTATAACACGGCATCAAGGAATGTTAGGGTACATGATTTTATGATGATGGCAGCAAGGAGTTTAAAGCATTCAAGGGTTTTGAATTATAGTTAGGGTTTG
Organism: Tanacetum coccineum; assembly: GCA_026074375.1. Classification (NCBI taxonomy): domain Eukaryota; kingdom Viridiplantae; phylum Streptophyta; class Magnoliopsida; order Asterales; family Asteraceae; genus Tanacetum; species Tanacetum coccineum. The sequence goes on from BQNB010009178.1 coordinate 36,807, forward strand.
TCTCTAACCTGGTGAAGAGACAAGCAAGCTGTGCAACATCATAAGGGTTTTTAATGATGTACATCAAATGTCGCAGGTTAAACCCTAGAGATCGATTGATTTTTCACCTCAATCAAGTCGATTGAAGATGTTTATGCTACTTAGGGTTTTGACGAGTAACTTTACTTCTTATGGACGTATATGGTCACTATGAAGGAACAATCATGACTGAAGTTCCTAGCAACAAGAAATAACCCTACTGGTATGGTAAGCTGAGGTTACTGGTGCGGCTAATGCTGGTTACTGCTGCCACAAATGAGCAAACATGAGATGATCTACTGCTCTTGATTTTAATGTAGCCCTATTGTTATCTTTATGTGTACTGGGTAAGGATGACAATGAGTTCTAAGTTGATTGGGTTTATTCGCTGGCATGATATGGGAGGATTTTACTTACTGTTGTTTAAATCCTTGGAAATTTGAAAGAGTAGTATGTTAGTACTGCCAAGGGTATACATAATGTTGCTATTGGTGAGGTTAGTACTGCTCGTAACTCTTACCACAACGTTATATTAAAGCTGCCAGGTTGTTAGTACTGCTTGGTTTAAGGGGAAGAGTTAGTACTGATTGGATTGGAAAGTTTATACTGCCAGCTTTAAGTTTATACTGTTGCGCGAGTATTAATACTGCTAGGGTTAAATTGTTTCAACTGCTAGCTTTAACCGATATCGGACAAAGAAGGAAGTTTGTACTGCCAGTTCTGGCAGATATCGGATGACACACATATGATGGATGTCAAACAAAACAGAAACACAACATTTGTTTTTGGTTTTACTGTTTTGATTTTGGATTTGGTTTACATGTTCTTAACAAGTTTAAAGGCTCATATTTATTGGTATAATTGGTTACAAAGATGATTAATTATCACCTATTTGAAGTTGAAGTAGAATTACTTGGGTACGTGTTCTTATCATATCTGAAATGGCTTACAACATTTGGAGGTAACTTGTTTGTGTTTTCAATGTTGTGACTAAGACTTATCAAAATCTACCAAATGTGTGTGATCTACAAACTTATGGTGCTCAATGCTCACATTTGCTATCACTTTGGTTATGTGTCTCATAGAAGATGAGGATTTTTTTTAAGAGATCGCGATCTACTTATATTCACATATTTATTTATAAGTTTGACGTCACATGGATAGTACAAGATATAAGACACAAGTTTGGGTTGTTCTACTTCAGCATCAAATTGGTAATACTTAGTTTTCTTCATCAGTGATCATTACATAGAGCCTACTGCATTGAAGACTCAAGAAATGGTTAACACATTGATTTCAGGGGAAGCATATTCTTTTATGTTAAACCATTTACATGCACCATATGAGGTGAAGGTTTTTACTACTATAAGTCATTATTACTACTGCTAGTTTAAGTTTCTACTGCTCAAGTTCATTTATCTTAAGGCGCGTCATGGAGGGTAATTTGAGTTGTTGGAAGGCTGGATTAGAAGTGTGATAGTGGTTTGTGGTTGTCGAAATCAAAGTTGCATACTTTAGTCCCCTATTTGATTATGAAAAGAGGGGAAGAAGGCATTACAAAGATGATTTGCAACTTGTAAATCCTTGGTGGTATAGTTTTGTTCTTTCATATATATTAGCTTCAGGGGAAGAAGCTCGTGCTTATTTTAGTTTTGTCATTATCAACTAGGGGAAGATTGTTAGGAATTATATTTGAGTTGATAAGATAAAACATATGAAAGATGAAGGACTTAAAAGACAAAGGATGAATTCTTTAAATAATGGAAGATTACATAAGATTATTATAAAATTTAGGAAGATTTAGTTATTTCCTAATACTTATCCTTTGTAAAACCTAATATCTCTATTATATAAAGAGATACAGGTTATTAGGTTTAGGTGTACAAGTCATAAGTTATATAGTGTACCTAAATGTGTATGTGTATTCCTGGCGTGAGAATGTAGACGCCATATGTAGTATTAGCCTCAAGGTTAAGGTAACTTAATCCTGTTATAGTTCATTGATGTAATCGTATTATTCTGATCAAATAATATTGGGGCTTGGAGTGTTAATAAAGAAAAACCTTGTTAAGATAACTTTGATTTGTTCTTATTCCGATGCATGTTATTGTCTTTGTTATCATGATCCTAGATGAGGTCTAAACAACCTTGAGCTATAAATGATCCAAGAACTATCACGTGTTTTAGTTCTAACAACTTTGCACAACCTCTTCTGCTCTTCTTTGCCTTTGAAAATTGACTTTTATGGTTTAGGTATCGAGAATATGATTTAGCACCCTTAAAACTTGTTTTTGAGTTTTCTATTTATATTGTTTGGAGTCGGTCTCGATACGGCATATCCTAGGGATTAGATACGGCGTATTGGGGTTTCTTGGAGTAGGGACCACGATTGATATCTTCCAGAATCTTCACATACTATATCATCGATACGGCATATGGCCTTCTTCTGGATACGGCGTATTGGGCTTGTTTCCTTCGTGGTCTTTGGTGAGTTCAGGCACAGATACGCCGTATCTTCTTAATGGATATGGCGTATTGGTATTCAGAATAGTAATCTTTAAAATATCTTCGTTTAAGCTCTAGAATGCGCGCCTTTCGTTAACTTTCACCAAGTACTCATTAATTACTAGAATTCTCAAATATAAACGATTAAGTAACAATTCTTTGCAATAATTTTACAACATCGGTTAATTACATGGGATAGATGATGCTATAAAATGTATGTTATTTTATGTCATCAAATATCCCCCTACTTGAATCCTACTTGTCCTCAAGCAGTCTTTAGAAATTTTACAAAATTGTATCCCTAAGGATGTTTTTCGTTTAAGCATTCATTCGATCTTTTACAAGTACACAACCAAACACCTCACGAAATAAGAAGATGAAAACACTCAAATCACTCAACTAATCTATGTGGTAACATGTAACTAATTAGCTCAATTGCTCAGTCGTGACGAGTATTATATCATAAGCTTGGCAAGGATACACATCTCCACCACTAAAGCCAATGAGTAACAAGTTTATAAAGGTAAATATGGGTTTTATGATAAGGTTTAGGGTTGATCATTCTACAATCTTTCACCAGAAGTACCACTCCAACAAGGAAGCTGAAGCACACATACATGGCCGTAACGACGGAGACATGTGTGTTCGATCACATCCCCATTCGAATTTAACCAATGGTTAGGATGAAGAATGATATAGGGTAGGAACCTTCTAACTTTCACCAAAAGTCCTAAACCAACGAGGCAGCTAAGACATGCATATATGGCTATAACGACGAAATAGACATACACGCTCGAACAAGTCCTCATTCGCGTAAAACCAGCGGCTAATCATCAAGTGATTGGGAAGTAAATTGTTGTTAAATAAAAATTAAGAAACAAATAGATTAAGACTAAGATACAAGTTGCTAGACACTTTTCCCGACTGTTATCATGACAAAGACACAACTATTTACAGACGTCTTGATCATAGATAAAAAACAACAACCTAAGTTGGCGTTCCCATAACGGTCAACTTCCCAAGCATCCTATAACTTTACATACTCTACAAGCCAAGTGGCGATATCCTCCACTTTATACAATACTCTACATCGTTGATTCTTCTGAACGTGTCAACGAATAATTGATCCTTCGTGTAATTCCTTCGGTAATGCTCTTGCGAAACGATTATCTTTAAACTTTCCTTCTCTTTTTTGTTGCAATTTTTCCCATTTTTTTAAATACCAAACATTGAAACTCAGAGTAATTTCACCATCTTCACAATCATAATAATTCTGGATAATTCCTTCGGTAGTTCTTCATCCTTCGGATGTACCAATAATTATGATGGCAGCAAAAATACGTGAGCTACGACTACTTTATATATTCCCATTTGCAATGTGAAAATTCCTAACCGCACCAAAGATAGAAAATGACACAAGACTCGAGAAATACAAACTCTACACTTTAAGCAACTAGCAACCGTAAATTAAACTCAATCTAACAGGGTAGGTTAAGGTGTAACAAAACAAATTTAGTTGGTGTAATTCCTAAAGGATTGGCTCTACGGGTTGTTCTAAGTGGATCTTCACTCTAAAGGCGAGAGTGGAAAAGGGTTTAAACGGGAGGTTAACTAACCGGTGTAGTTAGTTAATAAACAACATGGATAGGCTTTTTGGGTGTAATCCTAAAAATTTACCAGTTTAAACAAGTTACTCCAATTAAATCCATAATACTCATCATTGTGATCTCGAGTGATATACCAAGCCAAGTTCTAAAGTCTACTACATTACCGGCACACTCATATTTTGTGGAATTTGGGTAAACATTTCGAAACGGATAGTCTAAATCCTCACAATATCTATCAAGGGTTATTGTGTGCGGGTTATGTAACATGTAATTTTCACAAAAGAATGCTTGAAAAAAAATTAAATTTAAGCATATTTTAAGCATTTTAGTGTTTTTGTGTGAAAAATTAGGACAAGTAAACATTCTAATTCCATCCCTCTACTTCAAATATACAACGCCCTCGTTGTATGAATAAAGTAATAAATACGGGAATTTAAAAAGAATTAGAATGAGAAACTCCCTTGATATTTGCTCGGTAGTGATTCTCCATGTAATTTTATTGAGCAAGAATTCGTGTTGAACAACCGTCTTGAGGTTTCAAGACTCCAACACTTCAGGATCTCTAGATTTTGTAAATTCTTCATCAACATCCATTGATTTTCTTTTCACGAGGTCCTGTATAAATTCTTAGAAAACAAATGCAATTCTATCTCCGTGTATTCGTTTGGTTAGACTCGAAATAAATACCTAAAACTGTACAGGAAGTCGATACGCCATATCCATTCCCTAGGATACGTCGTATTGATACATGTATACATTGTATTCGTTTAATGAATACGTCGTATAGGATGTGCTGAAAATAAAGACTAGATAACGTCCAGAAGGTCAATATGTCGTATCCATGGGGTTTGGATACGCCGTATAGACTGCCTGGGAAGACAGACTCGATAAAAATTAAAAATACATTCCGGGTTGTCTCCCGGAAAGCACTTTTGTTTACAGAAAAGTCTTTAAGTTAGACTTGCCCCAATTTAATCCCATCCTTATAAAACAATTTGGGGTCGAACGGGATGCCAAATGGCACATACAAATTCTTGATTAGGAAAATGAATGACATCCTTTTGATAACATAATTACAAGTCATGATATTAAAATTTAATTCCTTGATAAAAATTTCAGTTTTAAAAAATTTATTAGATGTATCATGACTTGTTTCCAAAAGCTTATTTGACCTTTGTGCATAGGCACCATCATTGGTATTTATTACATCAGGTAACGGTTTGACATATAAATCCCCCGAAGAGTGTTCAATATCGATTTTATCATTTTGAATCATCGGGATAAATTACGTTAAAAGGAAATAAATCATTAAAGTATAAAACGTTTTGTTCCTCTTCATCACATTTGGACAATGATGTTTCATCTTTTAAATCAAATTCATCGATATGTTGAGGACTCACAGCAGGTTCAGTTAAGAAATCTGATTTAGACGTTAGAGCATGCTGGAAATTCGTTCTCAAAATCTTTAAAGAAGTCTAAATCATCAAAATAACTAACTGTAGGCTTGGGTGACGGAAACGAGGGCATATTGACTTTATCATTGTCATTTTTTGAATCTGTTTTTAAATCGTTGGCAGAGATTATTTTATAAGAAAATGAGTTTTTGTCAAAAACTATCGTGCAATCTTCATCGTCAGATTCGTCATATGATATTCTAAAGTTAATTTTATTGTCGTTAAGAGGACTTATCGTGGGTTCACAGGAGTGCGTTACTTCAGATGTAAACGCATCATTAAAGACTAAAGCTGGGAATTCAGTTTCAACAGATCTGAGGTCGTGAACGTCTTCATTACACCAGATCCTACCGTACGTAGTAGTTTCCCAATTATACACCTTACCACGCCTATGAGCTTTTTCTTCCTCAAGTCTGATGTACTCTTCCATAGTAATGTTGGGGTCATCCATTCTTCAAACCTGTAATAGACTTACTAGGAAATAAAATCGTCAAATAACTAATACGTCGTATCCAGTAAACTGAATACGCCGTTTTACACAAACAGAGTAAGCAAACAAACATGAATATAAACTATTCTAAGCTACACTAATCCTAAAGGTTAGATTTAATCTAATGTTAAAAACTAAAATATCAAATAAAAATCAAGATTAATTTTTACTCCTCGGCAACGGCGCCAAAAACTTGATGTGTCGTTGTATGGTGTGTATTTTATGATTCAAGTTTTTAATTTATATTTTGCCGACTAAACCAGAAACAACACTTTAACGGGCAGTGTACCCGGTCATGATGTAGATTCGTTGGTAAGTAGGGTGTCGATCACTGAGAGCGAGGTTAAACCTTTTCAGTTTATTAATATCTTGGTTGTCTAATCTATGTTAATTCTAATCTATGTCAAACCTATGCTAAACCTATGTTAGTTCCTAGATCTAATGGGAAAAAGGGGTTTTCAGCCTGAGAGATTGGCACGGGTTTGGTTGGTGACGAAAATCAATTCAAGGAACTGTTACCCACGCAAGCAAATTAACAGAAGATAAAAGAGCGGTTAAGCCTAATATAAGGAAACTGTATTAACCATTATTAATCCGATTAAAACGCTGGTATGTTTATATAGTGCAATGATTTCTTATCTCGAGGTGGCATATCATTCTTAGACTTAGGCGTTACTTCTTCCTAAGACCTAGATACATTAATTCTGTCACAATTAAAGCATCCGCATAAAGCATCCTTGTTTGCTGATTATAATCTATCTTAGGGATTAAAGCAATGGTTATCTTGTTAAACCCTAGCTCATAGAGACTTTACCCACTTACTGATTAATGGTTCTTTATACACTAGTAGGTCACTTGTCCAACTATCCCTTAGAATCATAACGTTACTTGTTGAATTATCTAGGTTCACCTTCTAGTCAACATGATCAATAAACCAAAGGCAATATCCAATTAACTAGTTAAGCCCGAAGCGTATCCTAGACACAGACTTAGAGGGACAATATTTGTGATCCTATGATTCTAGATGTATAAATTACTATATGGAGAGCTATCCCAGAATCTAGATCTACTTGGTCCGTATCACTAGATCCAGTTGAATGATAGGTCGCATACAAAAGCACGTAAACAAGTATAAATTTATAAACATAAACAAGCATTCAACGATAAATCAAGAAATATAAATACCAAACATTTAGATCTTCATAATATTAGCTAATACCCGAAGGTATTAGCCTTCAAACGTCATAATAAATACAAGAGTAATTATTTAGCCAAGGTAAACTAACCGAGTTAACGAATGATACCAAAAACTGAACGATTACTAAAGTATATGGAATTACACGTGTCTCCTATGGAATGGATAGCTTTGCACAACCTCTTATGCTCTTCTTTGCCTCTGAAAATCGACTTTTATGGTTTAGATATCGAGAATATGATTTAGCACCCTTAAAACTCGTTTTTGAGTTTTCTATTTATACTGTCTTGAGTCAGTCTCGATACGGCGTATCCAAGGGATTGGATACGGCGTATTAGGGTTTCTTGGAGTAGGGACCATGATTGATATCTTCTAGAATCTTCACATACTATATCATCAATACGACGTATAGCCTTCTTCTGAATACAGCGTATTGGGCTTGTTTCCTTCGTGGTCTTTGGTGAGTTCAGGCACGGATATGTCGTATCTTCTTGATGGATACGGCGTATTGGTCTTCAGAATAGTAATCTTCAAAATATCTTCGTTTAAGCTCCAGAATGCGCGCCTTTCGTTAACTTTCACCAAGTACTCCTTAAAGACTGCAATTCTCAAATATAAACGATTAAGTAACAACTTTGCAATAATTATACAATATGGGTTAATTACATGGGATAAATGATGCTATAAAATGTACGTTATTTGATGTCATCATATGCCGAAGCATGTAGTGGCTTGGGAAAAGATTAAGAGTCATTCAAACCCTAGACCATTCGCTATAACCATGTAGTTGCAAGAACTTGCGGGAGATAATTATAAAGTATGGTTTCGTAGTAAGGTAAGGCAACACCTTAAGCCTTACCACGAGATACCTCGAACCCATGTGCAAGTCTAGTAAGTAAGTGGTTTTAAGCAAATTTCGTCATTGATAAACATATTGATTTTTAGTTTTTGAAAACACATTATAAACATATTGAATTAGAAGTCTCGTCGTGGGAAGTTGAGGTATGAGCTCCAACATTATAGATAACCACACTCGAGTGACACATAAGACTTCACAATTAATAGTCTATAACAAATCTAGTTTCATATATTATTAGACATGTTTATATATTATTTTCTGAAAAATCTTGTATTTCACACAAGTCTTAACTTATAAAAACAAAAAACAAATATAAACAACTAATACACATAACAATTATTTAAACAATTAACACTTAACACATGCAAATCATAAATTGATGATCATATCACTAACGACTAACTATATATATACTCACATAAGGCTTCCTCTTCCAATGAATCGGGCCAGATACATCGATAAAATTGATTGCGTAAGCCTTATATAAGTATATATCACATAGCACATAAAAGTTGATAAGTAATTTAAGTCAACTTCAGGCCCCGACCAGACAAGGAAGGAATCTTTCCCAACCTTAGCAGTAAACTACAAAGTTGTAGCCTACCGAGTCGTTGATCTACAATAAAATTTTCAAATTTTTTTGACTTATAGAGAATAAATTACAATTTTTTTAGTGACCGGGTGTCATACAATCAACAACTAAATAATCTACTTTATTATGTATATATTAGATTTTAGTCATCGATTTGCATGTAGATCAATTAACAATTAATTAAGAAAACATATATCATATATCAAATCATATAATCCATGATAAACATGCATGTAATTCTAGTATACAAGTTAAAACGACCAATTATCCCAAATAAAATATCGATCTTAACACGTAAAATTTCATACAACCTAGGGTTTCATCTAATTAATTTTAACCATAAAGATCAAATCTTTATCAAGAAAAACGCCCAAAGGGACATAAATAAAGACCAAGATACCGTTTTATATGCCAGTTTTATGTTTTTTTATGTAATTACAAATACTATACGATGGCTCGTGATGCCACTATTTGATCTTATAACATATTAACCATTAATATCACGAGTTTCGCAATGGAAGTCAAGAACGCATATAGTATAAAGTAATTAGCATAAGATCACGAATTGTGTACCTTTTAGCAAATTAAACAACGGACAACGAATCTTGAAAACATGCGTGTGTGTTAAACTAACAAACGCGTGAAACCACTTAGATTCAAAATGAGAATCCTCTATGTGATACACACATGATACGTTCTTAGAAAAAACTAAGTATGCTAGTACTAGTAGTGATAAGCAAATGATTCCTTGAATTCTTGAAGCAAGCAACTAAACCTGAAATCCTTTGGTTTCTTGAATTCCATCGATTAAACGCAAACCAAAACCCTTTTGGGTTTTTTCGATCAACACTCCACACAAGAAAGGGAAAGAAGAGATTTTTAGAGATTAGGTTTTTCTAGCATCAACAAAATAATGAACCTTGATGTCCTTATATAGGGTAGATTACTTGGCTTGCAAGCCAAGCAATCCCAACCCTATTAGGAATCCTCCACCGATCGGCACAAGGCAAAGGAGGGGTTTTCCCGAACTTTCCTTTTTCTCGTTACTACATTTAGGTCCTTATATTAACAACCAAAAAAATTACACGTTTCGTCCCTATGCTTTATACCAAACATCAAATTTCGTCCCTATTTCATTTTAAATACACTAGTCGTCCCTAATTTGAAACTTGTAACGCTGGCCGTCCCTATTTTGGATGGTAGTTAATTTTTTTTGTTAAGTCTCATGAGTGGAGGGGTAATATCTTCTTTCCATGTTTTTTTGTGAGTTAAAGCTGTCACCCTTATTATACCAAACAGACCTTTAATATATACTTGAAAAACCCTTAAATTGAATCAACAATAAAAAAAACCCTAGAACACACACAATCCTCTCGAATGGTAAGATGTTGGTGTGTTCGATTTACTATAATCAAAACCTCTTGGACTGATGGTCATCCAGGTCGCCGTTTCTACGCTTGCCCGATACAGGTAAGATTTGATAACCCTACAAATCGAATCAGTTTATTAATCATGATCAAAAAAGTGGTAAAAAAATAATTATTCTAATTATCTTTCTACAAGGATCACAATGTAGGTGGATAGATTGGGTTGATCCACCAATGTGTGCTCGTTCTGTTTAAATCATACCTGGATTGCTTAGGGCTATAAACAGACATGATGCTTCCATCCAAGAACTGACTAATCAAGTTTCAAAGCCTAAAAAGTACTTGTTGATTAGTTGGCAGGGTTTGTTTCCATTGTCTTATTTTACAGCTTGGCCTAAGAATAAAATGTAAAGGTCACCTGTGTTTCTCTTTATGTATGATGGATTTTGGGTTTATTAATGGAAAATATTAGCTAACTTATGTGATTTGTTTGGTTTTAATATATATTCTGGTTGTGTAAAGAATTTTGGCCTACTTTGGTTAATTTGACTATTGAAAGTCAAACATCATCAGAATTAAGAGTGTTATACTATGGTAGTCTAAACAAGGTTGGGTTACTATTGTTTGTTAGACTATTCAAAGTCAAAACATGACCACAGAAAGAGTGTGATTGCTTTAAAATTAACCCTTTAAATATGATAACCACCTTTTTAGGGGTAATTATATATCAAATAGTATAATAAAATATCAAATATAAAATCCCCGTGAGTCAACCTAGTCAACCTTTAAGGAAAAAGGTCAACAAACTCACGGGTACAATATAAATGATTCCGGGCAAGTGTTAACCGGGTCGTTCTCCTAACGAGGCATGAAATTGACGGTTATGTATTTGGTTTGACTTTTGGATGCTTGAATGCAAGAAGGATTTGGTTTGGATTCTAAATTCTACGAGAAAACATATAAAGGTACGGGAATTTAAATCTAAATCTACGGGAAATACAAATTAAGGCAACGGGGTATAACTTAAAAATCTATGGGAAGCAAAATAAGGCAAATAAATGAAACCTAATTCTACAGGAAACATAAGTAAGGCATGGGAAAGTAAATCCTAAGTCTATGGGAACATAAAGATGAAGGCAATTAAGGTAAAAACACAAAAACGATAACGGGATCTTAAACCCGTTCTTTAAAAACCTAAATTGAGCAACTTTAACCCTACGAAAGCAAATTAATTTTCCTAAGTCCTAAAGGATAAAAGAACATTTAAAAAAAAAGAATTATATTTTTTTGAGTTTTATTTAATTTAATATGAATTAAAAACAGTTTTAATAAGAAAAATTAATAAAAAAAATACTAAACTAAACTATAAAATTCTGAAAATTTAAGGAAAAATACTATGAACTATGAATAATGCAAGAAGAATAAAACTTCTGAAAAACTGCTTAAAAATAAGCAGTTATTAAGCAAATAAGGATAATAAGCAAAACTGGAAAAACAACCTTAAATATTAAATGTTGCAAGATATAACCTGAAAAAGACCCTAGGGGAGTTGGTATTGTGTGTTTGTGCTAAGGCGTGTGCTATGTAAGGGGGAGGTCATGGGTTCGACCCCCATGGCCTTCCTTTTTGCAAATCATTTTTTTTTGGAAAACTTTTTACAAAAACTTAAATAGGACATAAAAATAAGCATTTTTCTTAACTACAACTTTTTGTGAAAACTAAAAATAAGCTGGGAAAAAGCACTTTTAAAACAGACAGCTTGCTTTGAAAACTGCTTAAGACTTGTTTAAATTAAGCTAAGAAAACTGTTGGCTTGTAAAAACTAAATAAGCTAAGGGGAAAGCTAAATAAGCTAAAACAGAAGAATTTCTATACCTAATAAGCAAGTAAGAACAAGAATAAGCAATCTAGACTTAAGAAAATAAGCTAGAAATAGGGCTGCAAAAAGGGACAAATTGCTATTTCTACTAAGTAACTAAATGACTATTTTTTTTGGCTTTTTTAAGACTAATAAGAAAAATGTTAAGGCAAACAAGCAAAAATCGATACTGAGCAATCTATAATAAGCATGAAGGAACACAAATTAAGCAATGAAAACAAGCAATAAGCTCAAAAAGCTTAAATAAGCAGATGAGCTTTTGGCTCAAAACTGGTAACCAAACACCCCCAACAGGCACTTTTCTAGCTTATTTAAAGTAACTTAAGCTATAAGCTATGGGCTTAAAATGGACATAGACTAAGATTTACACTACTGACTTTAAGAATAAGCCAAAAGAAAACATTTTGAACAACAAAGAAGCTAGGAAAAAGCACTTAGAAAATGACAGTTAGGACAAAAACTAATGATTTTGGATTTTAAGAGTTTGAAAACACAATATATTAGCAGACTTGGAATTCTAACAAAACAACCATAAAACTTAACAATGCTAATACCTAGTTTAAGAAAACTACTAATGAGGACTAATTTGACCTTATAAAAACTGAATTGAGACCCAAAAATAAATTAAGACTAATTTGACCCGTTTTGGAATCTTGACCCAAACACCCCTTAAAGAGGCTAAATTTTATTTTTTAGCTTAAACAGGTTAGGAATTCTTAAGAAAACTCAAAACAGATCAAGATTAAGGAACAATAAGCACATATAAGCAATTAGAACTAAAAATTAAGCACAAAAAATAAGCAAGATGAAATAAGCAGTTACAAGCTAAATGAGACAGATTTGTAAGAAAAACTTAAGAAACTGAAATTTTCATTAAGATAAAAGAAATGACATGGTTTTAATAAAAATAAAATACAAATAAGCTGGAAAATCTAAACTATACTAAGCTACTTCTACTCCTAGTTAATTTTTCAACTGAAAAATAAGCCTTTATAAATAGGCTGATTACAAAGCATAGTTGTGTTTGTTGTGTAAGGAGTATCAAAACTCAATCACAGCCCTTTAATCCTCTTGCCCTCCAAGGTATGCAATCTGAGCCTTTGATTCTATTTGTCCAATCAGTGTGTGTAGGATTGCCATGGTGGACTTGGACTGTTGTGAAGTGGGGTTAAAGGAAAGGATAGGTTAAGGGAGAGTGACACTGTTTTGTCTTGATGCAGGGTGTGAATCGATAGTGATGGATGAATAGTTAAATGGGCGGGAAAAAGGGTTCATATGTTTTGGGGGAAACAGGGTAAATGTTTGGGGATTTGGCAAGTTTGGCCCCCCATTTTGTTATATGTGTTTGCATAGATCGTCCTGTGTGGTGTAAAGTTATAAGGGGTTTGGCAGAAGCAGCCCTTGAGTTTATATAGAGTTATTGCATGGATAGTCCTTATGGTGCTAACAGACTTAACAGCAAGGCTTAACAGAGTTAAGTGTTCAAAGTGTTTTGGGCTTTCAAATTGGGCCATGTATAAAATAAAATGGATTTGGACCTTTTTAGCTTCTAAGTCATCATATGATACATTAATGGGCTGACCCGGCCCATTAGATGGGTACGGGTGGGCCCATTAAATATTTCTTCATTTTTGGCTTCAGCTTTGACTTTGACTTTGTCGGGGTTGACTTTGGCTTTGATTTTGACTTTTGCTTCACGCTCTTTCCGTTCTCGTGCTCGGTTTTGTCGTTTTGGCTTCATTTTTGTCATTTTCTTAGATATCCGTTACATGCACAATAAAAATGCAAAACATACAAATACAATGTATTTTTGATACGTTTTTGGTCATTTATATCTGTTTTTAATGGTCAAAGGTATGTGTATTTAAACACATATCAAAATCCCCCATACTAAACTATTATCGTGTCCTCACGCAATGCCATAAGTAAACACTTAAGAAAACCAAGAATCTCAATCCCCCTTAACTAATTACCTCGAAAAGTAGCTAAGTGTTCATTAAGGGGAATTAAAGAATCAATAGCTTTGAAAAGCCCCGTTTTTACCATTTTTAAATATTTACATTTATTCACACACATATTTTTGTATATTTTTTTTCTTTTTCTCATTTTTTGTACTTTTCTTTTTAAGCAACTAACTAACATGTTTGACTTTCGTTATTTTATAACTTTTAGGGATCATAGAACAAGAAACATTTCAATCCTAAAATGCCCCAAAAAGGATAAATTCATCGTTCCCGACTTTTCACTTATTCCAAACCAAGCTTAAAACGAAATCACCGTTAAATATAAGTTAAGATGCTAACACTACTCATACTTGTAACTTGTGAACTTTTCGCTCCCGACAATTATTATATCTTAGGTGAATGTGCTTATTTCGAATTTCAACCATGGATCAACGTTTTGCAAAATTTCTATGCTTCACGTTCCACCCGAGAATAATGAGTTTGAAGGCGAGATCATCCCATGTAGCGACTTTCGTCTCGGCACATCCCAACCTTGCGGCTAAGTGACCAGGCTTTTGACACCCCACAGAGACTAGTATCGGGACTCACGGACCTTCGGTTTCAAAAACTCTTAGGTTTCCCGTCATAAAATTCACATCTTAAAAATGAAATAGTCTTAGTTCAAAAGCATATTTAAATTTAAGAAAAAGAGATTTTCCGTATATTTATTCATGTTTACTACACTTAATACAATTATTCATTCTTAAGGAAATCCTCAACCTTTTAGAAGGCTGCAACATCGGTTGTGAGCCGGCAAGATGCATCAAACTTTTATCGGTCTCGGATTATTATTCTTACTATGGGCTTTCTTTAGAAGGCTGTAACATCGGTTGTGAGCCGGCAAGATGCAGCAAACTTTTATCAGCCCACAGTTTATATTATTACCTTATTCATCATTTTTTTTAACATATAATATCACGATATTGAGAAAATTCCTTTGTAGAAAATTTAAGTATAAATTTGAACTAAAATTATTGATATCGACTATACTTCAAAAATTGTTGATTTAAGTTTAATTTTCAAAAATAGCACGTATTATTAGTCCGGTTAGGAGCTTATGGGAGAGAAAAGCCACAACTACACTTATGAGCTCTTAAGATTTCCAACTAATCCTTGTTTAGCATCAAACTCATACTTAACTCTATCATTTTTCGTTCTTCGCAAAGATCCGCGAATGCTTAGTCTAAAAGTTAAGAAACAAGCTAGAGCTCAACACGCTCGATCGAGTCAAAATTTATTCTTATTCTACCTTGCAGGAAAGTCAAAATTGTGAAAAAACACTTATTTTGTTTTTGAAATTTTTTAATTTTTTTTGGTATTTTGGTGGAAAAAACAGGATTACGTGAAAACAACGTCTGCAGGCACAATCAAATCGATAGATCCCCCCATACTAGAACTAAACATTGTTCTCAATGTTTTAAGAAGGGTCTCGTCACTCTAACCCGTTTATTAAGTATGCTTAAAGATGAGCGTTAGTCGATAAGATTTGGATATTGAATTTCCCAAATAAAGTTGAGGATTTGAAGCTCGAGTGCTCAAAGGAAAAAAAACGAGAGCACGAGAGGCTTCAAATCCAGGCAATCCTGGACAATAACACAAAACACAAAACACGGATAATGAAAGAGGCGAGCCTCATCACAATACAAAACACTTATTCATTAATAAAACTAAGGGATAAGCATGGGTTGCCACCCACAAAGCGCTTATTTTTGTTAACCGAGTCTTGAGCCTGACTCGATCCCCCATACTTGAGATGATCAAGGGGGATAGAAATGGAGATGACGAACACCCAAATTAGGAGTGTTCTCTCCATGAATCATCATCGGGCTTTCAGAAATGAGCTGGAAAGCTTTAAAGCCCCGATGTGATGAAGAAGGAGGAGATTTCTCCTCTGAAGCAAGAACACCGTGATTGAAAACTTTGTCTTCATTTTTGGATGAAAATGGAAGTAAAGTATCAATCACGGGGGAAAGAGTAGTAAGAAATCTCGTGGATTCGACTTCAATGCATATCCCCGGATCGTAAATCTTGTTTCTATCTCCGGAAGGAGAAGAAACATCATGATCGGATCCGAGATCATTAGAAGGAATGAAGTCGAAATCCATATGCAGGGTGGGATGGGTGGGCAAAATATTAGGCACATCAACGGGGATGTCTTCCACCACATCAATGGTTGAATCTCCCGAATCGGGATAATCAACATGAAATGATTCGAACTCGGGAAGGGAAGTAGTCACAACCTTCCGAGTCGTAATCATCACTCTAAATACCCGGTGGTATTGAGTCATCCGGACCAGGAAATATATCGATCTCTTCCCTAAGAGAGTCACTATCCTCAACGGGGATAGGAAATGTGGGAAGAGACTTGATGATCATATTTGGATTAACATGAAAATCTTCCGGCGGTCGGGGAGATGAATTATCGTATAGCAACCTCTCCAAAAGACTAATATATTCCTCGCGCACTCTATTAACAATTCCCGGTGGAATTGTTTTGAGTTCACCGGCGAACTCATCGAGGGTAGAATCAACCTTAGGAAAGGAAGCCATCAAAGTATCCTGATTGAGTAATGATTCAGGAAGATAAGATTCGGTATCAAAACGATCATTTTTCGGAGTAGAATCGAGGTCTTCATTATGAATTAGATTAAACTCACTAGAAATGATTTCCTCGTCAAGATCAAAAAGAGGGTTCGAATAAGTTTTAAAACTCATTTCGTGAATAACTTCCTCATGACTTGACTCGTCATCACTAGAGATAGAGTCGTCGAAGAGAGGATTGGAAAACGTTGAAAAATTTATCGTTTGAGAATCATCACAATCGGGCACATCACACTCGCATTCATCCTCGGACTCACTTGGGTTTTGGACAAGGTTCTCAACACTAGACTTTATGAATTCGTCTGATTCTGTTTCCGGAATTGTGTCAAGATGCTTGTCCACCATGATGAGAGAGTCCGTTTTTGGTGAATCGGGTGTGATTGCAACACACGGAGGAAGTTCAAACATAATAATATCTCTCAAGGGGATAGAACTTTCCTCGTCATCGTCATCATCGTAAGATGAGGTAGGCAAATTCCAACTTGGAAGTTTAATATATTCTGCCAACTCCTCGTTTATATTTTGCAAATCTTGAAGAAGTTTGTAAAGCAGTTCTTGTACCTCCTTGGATTGAGCATGCTTAACTTCAAAAAATTTGTCCCAAGCTTGCGTTAAAACCTTCGGTGTTTCCCTAAAAGAAATATGATCAAACTTTTTTAAAAAGTTTTGTATTGATTCCATTAGGTCTTCACGGGTATGCAACATTTCCATACTCATTTCTTGAGGAAGTTGATGAATGACGGGAAATTGCGGGGGTTGAATTTGGTCAAAACCTGAAGAATTGGGAACGTGAAAATTTTGATTCATCGGTTGACATTCAAAAGTCGCATGAGGACCCCCACAATTTTCACAACAAAGAATTTGTTGTTGAAAACTTGGTAAAGTTTATGGGAACTCATCATAGTTTTGATTGTAGCATGGTTCTGGGTTTGGAACTTGCGGTGTACAATAGTGACCATAACGAGCATCGTTCCCGCAAAAATCACACCAGATTGGTTCAGAGTGTGTGGGGTGGTCGGAAAAATTTTGAGAATCGTCGAAAGAATTCGGATTTGGATCATAAGCAAATGAATTTCTAGCTCCAGAATTGCATGTCGTACAAAATTCATTTTGAAGTTTATCTCCACACCTTTCGCAATTACATTATTGACAAACGATACCTTA
Organism: Tanacetum coccineum; assembly: GCA_026074375.1. Classification (NCBI taxonomy): domain Eukaryota; kingdom Viridiplantae; phylum Streptophyta; class Magnoliopsida; order Asterales; family Asteraceae; genus Tanacetum; species Tanacetum coccineum. The sequence continues at coordinate 54,541 of BQNB010009178.1, forward strand.
TATCGGACCTCCACACCAAAAACATTCTCGTGGCTCGAATGTCGACATTAGAATTAAACAAATAGAGGATAAGAAAAAGAATTAAATGGCAAAGAGGTTAAAGGAGATTATTTTTGGTTTTTCGAGTTTTTTTAAACAACATAATTTAAAAAAGGACAAAATGAGATCGAATAACTTAAACCGATAATCAACTTGCTTCACGGTAGCTCTCTAAAAGAAAAACGCACAAAGGAGCGGAGGAGCGGGAAAGCGCGAAGCTATTAAAAACCTTCTCCTTTCGGGTCGTAGTTCCTCGGAACAACTCTCCTTAAACCCCTCTTATAGTTTGTTAATCTATTAAAGGTGAACCGTACATAACAAGTGACACAAAGGCAAGTTTTAATCTTTTGTTTGGGAACTTATTATGATAATGCTCTAGTTGAGAGCATTATATTGATGATGATTTTTTTTCTTATTTAAGGACAATGTTTTTATATTTTTTTATTTTTCTTTAAAAAGAAATGAAATATATTTTTGTATTAATTTTTTTAAGAAGAAAATATTCACAAATGAAAAACAATAACTTCACGAGGAAGGGTCTTCAAGTCACTAATCGTCAAACAGTAACGATATTCTCGCAACACACCTCCCCGACAACAGCGCCAAAAATAGATCGCTTTTGAAACTAACCTTTAATATATATAAATAAATATATATATATAAATAAATATATAATAAGGGACAATCTCAAAATCTCAATCAAAATCAATGAGTAAACCGGAAGTATGTGATTCCCGGGATTTTTTTTCTCTTTTTAGGACAATTTTTTAATCTTTTTTTTTTAAATCTTATATATAGATACTAATAAAAGAAAAATCTTTAATATATATATATATATAATAATAATATCAAATATATATATAATATAATATATATTAATATAAATTTATGAAAATAAGCAAAATAACTTCACACGGTAGGATCTTCAAAGCACTAATTGTCAAACGCAACGACAATCGTATACAATCCTCCCCGGCAACGACGCCAAAATGACAATGAAATAAATTCAACCCTTTATTTATATTAAATATAATAAATATATAAATATATAATAAGAATCAAAAATCTCAATGTAGAAAATCCGAAAGTATGATTCCGAAAGTATGAATGTTACGGCTTCTTTTCCAACACGAAGAGTTAATTCTCCTACGTAAACATCAATCAAGGCATGTCCGGTCTTTAAGAAGGATCTCCCAAGAATTAGGGGAACTCAGGGATCGGCATCAAAGTCTACGACTACAAAGTCGGCCGAGAATTAGAACTTTCTTACTTTTATGTAGACATCTTCGGCGATACCGATCGGACGAGAAATTGACCGGTCCGCAAGTTCAAGAGTCATACAAGTAGGAGTGAGCTTCGGAAGAGAAATCTTTTTCCAAACGGATAATGACATGAGATTAATGCTAGCGCCAAGATCGGCCAAGGCTAAGCACTCATCCATTATGGGAAAATCACACGGTATGAGAAATTTGCCGGGGTCTTCAAGTTTTTCGGGTAACTTTTTGAGGAGGACCGCCGAACAATGCTCATTTAAAGGTGTTCTTGCTAATTCAAACAATTTTTTCTTGTGCTTAATCAAAACTCTTAAGTGTCAAAGCAAATTTAGGTATGAGAATTAAAGCATCCGCGAAGCTAATGTCGAAATGTAAATCTTGAAAGATTTGGTAAAATTTCTCAATTTAATTGTTAGCTTTTTCGCGGATCTTTTGGTCATTAAGTCTAGACGGATATGGAATTGATGGTTTCGGGTTAGGCTTTGGAGCACTAACGGGAGCAACAACGGGCTCAAAAATTGGTACATGAGTTTCAACTTGGACAACCGGAGGTTGGACGTCTTCGGTACTTCCGTTATTAGTAGGAGGCACCGTGTCCTTGTAAACCTCGTTTCACGTTCCACCACCTTAGGAGAGAAAATGGAGCGGAGGTGGAACTATGAGCCCATTGTAAGAAACCCACTTCGGGGCAGATGATTGCTTTCAAGTCACTTTCGGTTAGCAGCGGTGTTGCTAGAAGAGAAACCCGAGCCGAAGTATAGCGGTAAAAATTGGTATCAAGAACTGGTAAGCAAGTCCGATAAATTGGTCATTTGATTTTGCATGTTTTGGGTTTGGTTTTGCATATTTCTTATAACCGCATCATTAGCTTTGATGTAGTTTTGAAAATCCTCCTTTGACACACCTTGTGTTTGAGGAGCCGGAGCTTGGTGAGCTGGAGCTTGGTAAGCTGGGGGTTGATTAACCGGGGGTCGATAAATTGAGCCTTGGATGTAATTATTCCCCCAGATTTGGTTGTAACGGTTTTGACTATTTCCTTGGTTTTGTTGAACGGGAGGAAAACCGGGAGGTCGAATTTAATTCGCAATCATCAGGGGACGGTAACTGGTATTTCCTTGGTTGTAGTTAACCGCGGCGGCTTGTGAAGCGTATTCTTGAATATTGTCACGATAAACGTTGCCATCGGTGGCGGGACAATTACGGTAAGAATGAGCACCACCGCAAGTTACACAATTTTCCTCGACCGCTTTTACGGTAGCGGGAGCTTGGGATTGGTTTTTCTTATCGAGAAGCAAAGCTTTCACCATATCTTTAAGTTCGGCAACATCGGGAGAAATACCGGGGGTAGAATTGCTCGTACTCACTTTGGCAACAACCGGTTTGTTTCGTGAATTACGAACTTTGGATTTGCTCTCGATGATTCTTAGGCAATCTCGAGGCATTTTATCCAAAAAATTACCACCCGCGGCGGAATTCAACGAATCTTGATCATTAGAGTTCAAAGCATTGTAGAAAGTATCGAGTTGATGTAATTCCAAAAATCCATGATGTGGACATGCCCGAAGAAGATCGTTGAATCGGTCCCATGCCTCGTAAAAAGTTTCATCAAATCGTTGTTGAAATCTCGTGATTTCATTTCGAAGGTTTGTTGTCTTGGAGGGAGGGAAAAATTTGTTTATGAATTTTGAAACAAGATCATCCCATGTAAGGAATCGAATCGAGGGTTCTTTTTCAACCAAATCCGGCGGCCCCCCAGGGAAAAATAGGAAAAGCATATAACTTTAACCGACTACTCGGACGTTCGAGAACTTCATCGAAGAAGTGACTTTGTTGAAATATCGAATGTGAGCATGAGGGTCTTCTTTGTCATGTCCAAAAAATTGTTTATTTTGAACAAGAGTAAGCAAACCATGCTTAAGCTCAAAGTTGTCCGCGGTGATCTCGGGAACAACGATTGCATCCTCGTAACCCTCGGTGGGTGCTTCGAGCAATTGCGCCATAGTACGATTATCGGCCATCGTAACTACGGGAGGATCGGGAGGATCTTGATTATTAATTGGTTCCTCAAGATTAAATGGTTCAATAAAAGTCGGTGGGACTTGTTGTTGTTGACTGTTAGAATTACGGATTACTAATACGATGCGCAAGCTACCTAAAAATATAAAAAGAAAATTTATACTAATTTTTTTTTTTGGTTTTTCAACAATTGATTCACAAAGATTTATTTTAATAACGGACAATGAGATAAGACACTTAAACCTAATAATCAACAAGCTTCACGGTAGCTCTTTAAAGAGAAAAACGCACAAAGGAGCGGAGGAGTAGGAAAGCGCGAAGCTATTAAAAACCTTCTCCTTTAGGGTCGTAGTTCGTTGGAACGACCCTCCTTATACCCCTCTTATAGTTTGTTTAACTTTCAAAGGTGAACCGTACCTCGCAAGTGACACAAAAGGTAAGTTTTTGATCTTTTGTTCGGGAACTTATTATGATAATGTTCCAATTGAGAACATTATATTGATGATATATTTTTTTTTCTTTTTAGGACAATTTTTTGATTTTTTTAATTAATTTTTTTTATATCTTATATATATACTAATAAAAGAAAAATCTTTTTGTATTTTTTTATATGAAAATAAGCAAAATAACTTCTCACGGAAGGATCTTCAAAGCACTAATTGTCAAACGCAACGACAATCGTATACAATCCTCCCCGGCAACGGCGCCAAAAATTGATTTATAGTAATTATATATATATATATATATATATATATATATATATATATATATATATATATATATATATATATATATATAACTAGCAAATTCCAACAAGTCACCCTTGACCAAGGTAACTAGTCAAAATCTACAAAGAAAATCAATATATATCCGGAAGTATGTGATTCCCGGGTCGTTTATCCCCAACGAGGAATGCAATGGAAAGTCATTTGTCGGTTTGATAATTGATGTTTGAATGACAAAGATTTTGATTGGTTTTCTAAATCTACGGGAAATTTAATGCAATCTATACTAAAAACAATTAAGGTAACACAAATTTAAACTAAAAATGCAAACGGGAATCCTAAAACCGTCTAAATATCACTAATATCAAAATTAAACCCTAAAAATGAAAACTTAGTTTCTAAACCTCTAAAATGACAAAAGAAATTTTTCTAAAAACGAATTATATTTTTTTGACTTTTTAATAATTTTTATGAATTAAAAACCTATTTAATCTATTTAAAATTCTAGAAATCAACAAATTAACACCTAAAAATTCCAAAAAATGATTTTCTACTTTAGAAAAGTCTAAAATATGATAAAAACTCAGAAAAATATTTTTCACTACTTTTTATAATTAAAAACTAATTTCTAAGATTAATTTAAAAAGCTAAAAATGAAAATTAAAATCTAAAAATGATAAAAATGTTTTTAAAGTTTGTAAAACTCAAAATATTAATTCTAAAACTTAAAACTATTTTTTTGTATTTTTCTGAATTAATTTACTATTTTTAAATGACTTTTTAAAATTTTAATCTACGAAAATTAAAGAAAAATAACAAATAAAGTTGGAAAAATATGAAAAATTACACAAAAGTCCTAAATGATGTCAGGAAGGCAGGAAAAATAAGCTGGTTAACCCAGCTTATCAAATAAGCTCAAAAAAGCTTAAAATAAGCTACGGCTTATTTATGAAAAAGGGGCTCAAAAAGATGGTAAGTAAATAGATTGTGCAAAACTAAACGGAAAAGACCCAAGGGCGCTAGTGGTAGAGGGTGTTGTGTTAAAACGTTTGAGAGTGGGGTTGAGTCCCGAGTTCGAGTCCTGCACATCACTTGGACTCCCCAACTCCCAAATGTTTTTTATTTGCCATTTTTTACAACTTTTTAGTTAAGCTAAAAATAAGCAACTTTTCCAAAAGCACTTTTTATATAAGCCACAAATAAGCACAAAAATAAGCTGTCAAAGTTGACAGAAAAAGCTTTTTACACTAAGTAGAAGAAAAAGAAAAAAATGCTTAACTGTTTGGCATTTTAAGAACAAATAAGCTAGTGAAAATGAAAAAATAAGCTAAAACGGATACTTAACTACACCTAATAAGCATATTTGAACAAAAATAAGCAACTAAGATAAGCTAGAAAGACATATTCACTAAAAAAGGCTTTTTAACTGCTTTTTAACCAAAACTAAAATAAACTAAAATAAGCTAAAACTAACCTAATAAGCAAATATAAACCTAAATAAGGTAAACCAAATAAGCCAAAAAGCTTAAATAAGCAAATAAGATTTTGGCTAATCCTGTTAACCAAACAGCCCTAGAGACACTTTTATAGCTTATTTTTAAGCTAGAAAAAGGATCCTTATGGCTTGGAAACTTATAAGCTCTTAAAGCTTATCCAAAAAGCTACTTAAATCAACAATCAGAAAGCAGTTTGAAATTCAAATAAGCCTTTAAAAAGCTTAATGAAAAAGCTGTCTACTCAGATCATAACACTTTGGAAACTTTTTCAATATTAACAAAACCCTACTTTTGAGCTTAAAAATAAGCCAGCAAACAGATCCTTATGGACATAAAACCTCAAAACAAATCAAATTTAAGCCTCAAAGAACAAGCATCATCTTTCAAAAAGCATTTTGAAATTAAGAATAAGCCACAGTAAGCAAATGAAAAAGCTATTTCTTTTTTAAAACTCACTTAACCAATTGTTGACAAATTTTTACAAATCATAAACCAAACTTGCAGACCTATTGGACCTTGGTTTCTAACTTGTTTTAAGACTTGAATAAACACAAAAACATCACAAAAACTCAATAAGCAAAAACCAAATCATATGAACTGATCATAAAGGCAAAAATAAGGCAGTCTAATCAACTAAATAAGCTAGAATCATTAAAAGAAAAAGGCATATCAGACAAGTATTAGAACTTAGGATTTCCTAAGGGCAACTAAATGGCTACTTTGCAGCTAACAATTAAGACTTAACAATACTCTTGACAACTTACAAGCTTGAAACAGATTGAGATTAAGCCTTAATAAGCTAAATTTTACCAATTTTGACCAAAGATAAACTAGAATATGACCAAATATGAACTGCAGCTTTGGACATTTAAATACACTCAACCAATCTTGACTAATTTTGAACTCAAAGATCTCAACAGGCCAATCCAAGCAAAATGACTTCTAACAGGTTCATTTTGATGTTAAAGGAACCATTTCAGATCACAATAACCACACTTAAAGAAGAAATTTCTAAATAAGTAGTTTGAAAACACAATATATTAGCAGACTTGGAATTCCAACAAAACAACCATAAAACTTAACAATGCTAATTCACAGTTTAAGAAAACTACTAATGAGGACTAATTTGAGCTTATAAAAACTGAATTGAGACCCAAAAATAAATTAAGACTAATTTGACCCGTTTTGGACTCTTGACCCAAACACCCCTTAAAGAGGCTAAATTTCATTTTTTAGCTTAAACAGGTTAGGAATTCTTAAGAAAACTCAAAACAGATCAAGATTAAGGAACAATAAGCACATATAAGCAATTAGAACTAAAAATTAAGCACGAAAAATAAGCAAGATGAAATAAGCAGTTACAAGCTAAATGAGACAGATTTGTAAGAAAAACTTAAGAAACTGAAATTTTCATTAAGATAAAAGAAATGACAAGGTTTTAATAAAAATAAAATACAAATAAGCTGGAAAATCTAAACTATACTAAGCTACTTCTACTCCTAGTTACATTCACTGTGTGAAAAACACACACTTTTTATATCCGTCTGAGCCCTTTGAGGTGTGCTTGTTGTGTTAGTTGTGTGAGAGAGCTCAAAGCTTCATCCTAGCCCTTAAAATTTCTTGTTCTCCAAGCCTAGAATCATAGCCATCCATCTTTTTGTCTTCAACCTTCAACCAATGGTCTTGCAAGGGATTGCCAAGGTGTTTTTGTCATCTAGCTAGTGTGGGGTTTAGGAGGGGGACTGTTTTGTCTTGATGCAGGGGTGTGAATCGATAGTGATGGATGAATAGTTAAATGGGCGGGAAAAAAGGGTTCATATGTTTTGGGGGAAACAGGGTAAATGTTTGGGGATTTGGCAAGTTTGGCCCCCCATTTTGTTATATGTGTTTGCATAGATCCGTACTGTTTGTGAGTAAAAAGTTTATGAAGGGGTTTGCAGAAGCAAGCCCTTTGAGTTAAATAAGTTATTGCATGGATAGGTAACCCCCCCCCCCCCCCCCCCCCTTATGGTGCTAACAGACTTAACAGCAAGGCTTAACAGAGTTAAGTGTTCAAAGGGTTTTGGGCTTTCAAATTGGGCCATGTATAAAATAAAATGGATTTGGACCTTTTTAGCTTCTAAGTCATCATATGATACATTAATGGGCTGACCCGACCTATTAGATGGGTACGGGTGGGCCCATTAAGTATTTCTTCATTTTTGGCTTCGGCTTTGACTTTGACTTTGTCAGGGTTGACTTTGGTTGACTTTTTACTTTGTCTTTTGGCTTTGATTTTGACTTTTGTCGGGGTTGACTTTAGTTGACTTTGACTTTTGGCTTTGATTTTGACTTTTGCTTCACGCTCTTTCCGTTCTCGTGCTCAGTTTTGTCGTTTTGGCTTTGTTTTTGTCCTTTTCTTAGATATCCGTTACCTGCGCAATACAAATGCAAAACATACAAATACAATGTATTTTTGGTACGTTTTTGGTCATTTATATCTGTTTTTAATGGTCAAAAGTGTATTGTGTAATTAAACACATAACAAAATCCCCATACTAAACTCTTATCGTGATCCCTCACGCAATGCCATAAGTAAACACTTAAGAAAACCAAGAATCTCAATCCCTCTTAACTAATTACCTCGAAAAGTGGCTAAGTGTTCATTAAGGGGAATTAAAGAATCAATAGCTTTGAAAAGCCCCGTTTTTACCATTTTTAAATATTTACATTTATTCACACACATATTTTTGTATTTTTTTTCTTTTTCTCATTTTTTGTACTTTTTCTTTTAGCAACAAAACTTAACATGATTGCCTTTCGTTATTTTTTTATAACTTTTAGGATCATAGAACTAGAAACATTCAATCCAAAATGCCCTAAAAAGGATATAAATTCATCGTTCTCCACGACTTTTCACTTATTCCCAAACCAAGCTTAAAAAAACCGAAAAATCACCGTTGAAATATAAGTTTAAGATGCTAACACTACTCGATACATGTAACTTGTCAACTTTTTCTCCCGACAATTTATATCTTAGGTTGAATGTGCTTATTTCCGAATTTCAACCATAGTATCAACGTTTTGCTAAAATTTTCTATCTTACGTTCCACCTAAAAGTACTAAGTTTGAAGGCGAGATCATCCCTATGTAGTACTTTCGTCACGCACATCCCAACCTTGCGGCTAAGTGACCCAGCTTTTGACACCCCACAAAGACTAGTATCGGGACTCACGACTTCTCTTCCTCGGTTTCAACACCATTGGATTTCCGTTTAATAACATAAAATCACAACTTAAAACGAGAATAAAGTCCCTTAGTCAAAAGCATATTTAAATTTAAGAAAAAGAGATTTTCCCTATATTTATTCACGTTTACTACACTTAATACAATTATTCATTCTTAAGGAAATCCTCGACCTTTTAGAAGGCTGCAACATCGGTTGTGAAGCCCCAATATTGCAACAAACTTTTATCAGGTCTCAGGATTATATATTCTTACTACTATGAGATGGGCTTCTTTAGAAGCTGTAACATACGCTTGTGAGGCCGGCAAGATGCGCAAACTTTATCAATCCCTGTTTAATTATTACCTTATTCATCATTTTTTAACATATAATACCACGATATAAAGAAAATTTCTTTTTAGAAAATTTAAGTATAAATTTGAATTAAAATTATTGATATCGACTATACTTCAAAAATTGTTGATTAATTTTAATTTTCAAAATAGCAACGTATTATTAGTCCACTTATAGGAGCTTATGGAGAGAAAAGCCACAACTAACACTTATGAGCTCTTAAAGATTTTTCCAACTAATCCTTGTTTAGCATCAAACACATACTTACTCTAATCATTTTTCGTTCTGCCGCAAAGAACCGTCGAATGCTTATCAAAAAGTTAAGAAACAAGCTAGAGCTCAACACACACTAACTCCGAATCGAGTCAAAATTTATTCTTATTCTACCCAGCAGGAAAGTCAAAATTATGACAAAACACTTATTTTGTTTTTGAAAATTTTTAAATTTTTTCATTTTTTGGTATTTTGGTGGTAAAAATGGGATTACGTGAAAACAACGGCTGCAGGCACAATCAAATCGATAGATCCCCCCATACTAGAACTAAACATTGTCCTCAATGTTTTAAGAAGGGTCTCTACGTAAATCCTAAGCCGTTTATTAAGTATGCTTAAAGATAAATGTTAGTCGATAAGATTTGGATATTGGATTCCCAAAATGAAGCTGAGCATTTGAAGCTCGAGTGAACGAAGGACAAAAACCATGAGCACGAGAGGCTTTAAAAATCCAGGCAATCCTGGACATACAACACAAAACACAAAACACGGATAATGGAAGAGGCGAGGTTCATCACAACACAAAACACTTATTCATTAATAAAACTAAGGGATAAGCATGGGTTGCCACCCACGAAGCGCTTATTTTTGTTAACTGAGTCTTGAGCCTGACTCGATCCCCCCCATACTTGAGATGATTAAGGGGGATAGAAATGGAGATGACGAACACCCAAATTAGGAGTGTTCTCTCCATGAATCATCATCGGGCTTTCAGAAATGAGCTGGAAAGCTTTAAAGCCCCGATGTGATGAAGAAGGAGGAGATTTCTCCTCTGAAGCAAGAACATCGTGATTGAAAACTTTGTCTTCATTTTTGGATGAAAATGGAAGTAAAGTATCAATCACGGGGGAAAGAGTAGTAAGAAATCTCGTGGATTCGACTTCAATGCATATCCCCGGATCGTAAATCTTGTTTTTTTTTGGGTTATTTTCATTTTCGAAGGAGAAGAAACAATCAAGATCGGATCGAGATCATTAGAATAATGAAGTCGAAATCCCTATGCAGGTGGGATGGTGGCAAGAATATTAGCACATCACGGGGATGTTCTTTTCCCACCACATCATGGTTGAATCTCACCGAATCGGGAAAATTCAAACATGAAATGATTCGAAACTCGGGAAGGGAAAAGTCACAAACCTTCCGAGTCGTAATCATCACTCTAAATACCCGGTGGTAATGAGTCAAGCCGGACCAGAAATATATTCGATCTCTTCCCTAAAGAGAGTCACTATCCTTCAACGGGGATAGGAAATGTGGGTAAGAGACTAGAGATCATATTTGGATTAACCATGAAAATATTCCGGACGGTCGGGGAGATGAATTATTCGTATAGCAACTCTCCAAAGCCTAACATAATCCTCACGCACATCTATTAACAATTCCGTGGAATGTTTTAGTTCACCACGGGGCCCCCGAAAAATTAACACCACATCGAGGGTAGAATCAACCTAGGAAAGGAAGCCATCAAAGTAAACCCTGATTGAGTAATGATTCAGGAAGATAGATTTCGGTATCAAAACGCTCTTTTTCAGAGTAAGAATCGAGGTCTTCATTATGAATTATATTAAACTCACTAGAAAATGATTTCCACCAAGATCAAGAAAAGGATCGAATAGTTTTAAACTCATATCGGAATAACCTCCTCATGACTTGACTCGTCATCACTAGAGGAAGAATCGTCGAAGAGAGGATTGGAAAAACGATGAAAAAATTTATCGTTTGAGAATCATCACAATCGGCACATCACACTCGCATTCATCCTCAGGACCACTTGGGTTTTGGACAAGGTTCTCAACACTAGAACATTATGAATCGTCAGATTCTGTTTTCCGGAATTATGTCAAGATGTTTGTCCTCTATTATGAGAGAGTCTGGTTTTGGTGTATCAGGTGTGATTGCAACACACGGAGGAAGTTCGGACATAATAATATCTCTCAAGGGTATAGAACTTTCCTTGTCATCGTCATCATCGTAAGATGAGGTAGGCAAATTCTAACTTGGAAGTTTAATATATTCTGCCAGCTCCTCGTTTATACTTTGCAAATCTGAGAAGAAGTTGTAAAGCATTCTTGTACCTCCTTGGAATTAGCATGCTTAACTTCAAAAATTTGTCCCAAGCTTGCTTTAAAAACCATCGGATGTTCCCAAAAAGAAATATGATCAGTTGTTTTTAGAGGAAAAAGTTTTGGGTATGGGTGGGTAGTTCCATTTAGGTCTTCACGGGTATGCAAATTTCCATACGACTTTATCTTGAGGAAGTGATTAATGAACGTGGAAAATGTGTTGCGGGGTGTTTGAATTTGGACAAAACCTGAAGAATTGTTGAACTTGAAAAAATTTGATTCAATGGTTATGACATTCAAAAGTCCAGCCATTAGGACCCCCCACTAAAATTTCACAAGCAAAGCCAAAATTAATGTAAATCCCCCAAATTACACTAAACAAAATTTCCCACTCACCGACATAAATCAATAACTCCCATTAACATGTTTAAAGTTCCCCAATCTTATACCCCCACATCCCCCAACCGAGCAAACTGTACCCTGTGTTAGAGAGTATATACTGAGTGTAATGTCTATAGTCTATATTGATGTTTCCTTATAGTAGATGAGATTCTGTTGTATTTCATTGTGCCCCCCACCCCCCACTCATTGGAACCGCTATGGTATATTTTATTGACGTAACCCCAAAAGCTCATCTGATCTCCAGTGCCATCGGAAATTGCACAACCGCCCCAATGTCAAAACACGCACCACCATAGCAACAAGTCGTCACCAAATATGACCAATATGAAGAAAAATACTCCACTACCTAACGCAAATACCATAATGACACACTATACCGTAATATCGGACCACGCACACCCAAAAACCAACCGACGTGGCACGAATGTCTCCATTGAGAATAAAACCCCAAGAGGAACCTCCACGCCAACCCAGTCCCCATGCGTAAACCCTGTCTTCAGACCAAAAAGTTAAAAAAAACGTGTCGGAAAAAAACCCACCCCCACCAAAGCCCCACTTCCCCACATCGCACTCCACCCAACCCCCCCTCACCACCCCAAGCACCCCTGTACTCCACTCACCCTCCACCCACGCTCCCCCGTAGCGGAGTCTCATTCCCTCGCGCCGCTCAACCCCCCCCCAACACCTAACGGACGTTCTAACCACTCCCCCCTCTTCCAACCCCCCCACAACAATGTAAGGAACCACACAAACCCGATGCACCTTGCCAAACCCATATGACACCCATGCCGCTAAAAACCATCTTAAGAAAGTGTACCTTCAATCACACCAGTCACACGAAGCCGCCTGGTCCAACTAAAGCATCATCAAAAAACCAAACAACAAACCAGTCCCGCATAAAAACCAAATAAAACAAAAACAAACCCCCTCCCCCATCCCCACACTAAAAAGACAAACAACAAAAACCCGCCAGCCTCCACAACCCGCACATCACAACACACCCAACCCTAGTACGGGTGATTCAACCATTCACAACTCGTCACACAGTAACGTTAATCAACTGGCAACACACCCTCCACCGACAACAGCGCCACAAAAAGTAACTGCTTTTTAAACTAGACTCTAATAAACACTAATACCAACAATAAATAAAACGAACCACCCACAGCACCACCGGTCCCCACACCCCCACACCCACCCTCCACCCTATCTACACCCTCCTGTCAGATCAAAAGCTGTACAAAAAACCCCCCCCGCTGGCGAGCCCAACAAGTACGGAACCACGCCCCCATAGGAAACAGCACCCTAAATTCATGCAATCCATCCCGCCGGCAATTTAAAATGGCAACACACTCCATACTCCGGACTGCTGCCACCCCAAAACCCGTGACCTGACAAACCCACAACCCACACCACTTGCCACCCCCAACCCTCCCCTTTCACACCCACCCCCACACCTTCCTCGCCCATCCCTCACCACCCAGCCTCCACCAATCACCTTTCCCCCACCCGACCTTCAAGGTCCCGACCCACCTCCTACACTCTAGCCCCACCCTCAACCTGCCCAACCTTACCCCCCCGTGCACCTCCCCCTCACCCGAGTCAACAGACACCCCTAACAAAACCCCCCCCACCCAAGCGCCCCAAACCCCCTGCGCCCTCCCCAAACGCAAAAACCTCTCTACCCCCTTCACCCCTCCCCAAAACCCCCCACCCTCCAACACCAAAAAAAACAGCGAAAAACAAAACCAAACCACAGTCCAACCCCCACTTAAAACTCCACCTCACCCTACCCTCCCACCACCCACGTCCCACACCCCTAAAACACCCCCACAACCTTCCCCCACCATCATCCCCAACATCCACCATGACCCGCCCCCACCCCCACAGCCACCCCCCCCCTCAACCCCCACCCTCCGAACATCCTCCCTTCAACTTCTCCACCTCCCCCCAATTCCCCCCCCCCAAACACACAACCCATGAATCCCGCACATCCCAAACCCCCCTCCCCACAGTCTATCCAATAATTACAAATATATTAATATCACCGGCTATAATCACATACAGTCTTGCTTACCTAGAGGAACGCCCCCAATGGTCCAACTCCAGTAAAAAGCGAACTCATAAATTATACCTATTAACAAAATACACACCATATACAATGACAAACAACTCAGCCAACCTTTAACTAAAAACATTACATTTAAATGCAAACAGAATGAAGCCAGGCCATACAGGCCCCATACGCACAAGACTATGTAAGTGTTAATAAATAACACATCCGATACAAACAGCCCAAAAATGTATATTCATTTAATTGACTTAAAAAAAGCTTAAGGAAATGGAAAATAAAAGTACCGCAGCCAATCCTCCTCTAACTCCATCTATTCAAGAGACCGCCCCGACATAAAACCTCCTCAACTCCGCTGCCCCGTGCATCCCCATCTACCCGTCCCTACACCCAGCCCCGGTGCCCCCCCAATGTTCCCCGCAGGCACCTTACACGTACAACCAACCCGGTACCTACCATGCACTCATACTACCAAGCAACACAGTAGTAACCCATACCCCGCACGCCCACCAGCTGCCACCAACCCAGTGCACACAACAATTCCGTCTTCAACCCCACGAAAAACAAACACCAAAACAGCCCCAGTCCACACCCCCCGACAAACTCCCAAGTTGATAACCACCAGTGCCCACACCAGTGTCACCTTAAAAGCATCAACCCAATATAAGTCCATAACAAAACACATATACAACTAAACCATCTTTGCAGCACCCCGCTATCGTCAACCGCCTTACACAGCTCCATTGTACCAATTTGACCAACGCAACATATCGAGAAACATGTGCCCACAACTGTACCATGCCGCAATGGCCAATAAAAAACACTCAACCCAACTCAAGACCATAATAAAGTAAACACCCCGCACTCTAACGAAATGTGCCAATCCAAAGCAAAATGTACTATCTAACTAGTACAATTGCAGATCCAGGCACCAATACCTCTCCCCAACACCACCACTAAACGAAGCAAAGTACCTCCCACCGTACAAATCCCCCCCCACACACAACGTCCCCAACGTGCCTACCCCCCCCCCCCTCCACCGCCCGACCCCCATCACCACTGAACCCTAAACCGCGCCCCCACCCACTCAGCTCCACGAAAATGCCCAACACCCCCCGCCAATCTCTCACCCCCCACACCAAACCTCCCTCCAAAGTCCCCCCCAAAAGTCCACAAAGCCTCCCCCCCCCCCAACCCTCGTGCTCACAATAACATAAAAAAAACACGCAACTCCCCTCGTAAGCGCCAACAACCTCCCCCCCACCCTCCACCCCTCGACCCCAACCTTACCTACCGACCCTTTCCCCACACCTCCCACTCCACCACCAACCTCCACCGACCCCTCCTCCATCAGTCCCATCGCTCCTAACCCCCTCACCTATTCTCCCTCAAATAACCGCCCGCACCTACCTCCCCACCCCATAGAAAAAACCCAACCTCACCCCTCCCAACCCCTTGAAAACCACCCCCACCCCACCCCCCACACATTCCCCACACCCCAAACCACCTCACCAACACTCACACCACTTAAACAAAAAACCCCATCCCACACACGCCCAAAACACCCACTTCATCAACCCCAGCAACGAAGTAGAAAAAAGTAAGAGATCATGTGCGATACACCCACCACACACCCCCCCCAAACCACCACAAGTCCCACCCCGTTACTGCCACACAGCTCCCAAGCAACAAAAAGACCCAACAGGATGAAACGGATAGTCATAGTGGACTGGACTGTTGTGAAGAGGGTTACAGGAAAGGCACATGAACATGGGCAGTTAGACACTCTTTTGTCTTAGCTTCAAGAGGGAGTGGAAATCACTAGTGATGGACAGAATAAAATCAATGGGCAGGAAAAACAGGGGATCATAAGAATTGGTGGGAAACATGTAAATGTTTGGATTTGGCAAGTTTGGCCCCCCATTTATGATATTGTGTTTGCATAGAACGTCCTGTGGTCGATTTGCTATAATCAAAACCTCTTGGACTGATGGTCATCCAGGTCGCCGTTTCTATGCTTGCCCGATACAGGTAAGATTTGATAACCCTACAAATCGAATCAGTTTATTAATCATGATCAAATAAGTGTTAAAAATTAATTATTCTTATTATCTTTCTACAAGGATCACAATGTAGGTGGATAGATTAGGTTGATCCATAAATGTGTGCTTGTTCTATTCAAATCATACCTGGATTGCTTAGGGCTATAAACAGACATGATGCTTCCATCCAAGAACTGACTAATCAAGTTTCAAAGCCTAAAAAGTACTTGTTGATTAGTTGGGCAAGGTTTGTTTCCATTGTCTTATTTTACAGCTTGGCCTAAGAATAAAATGTAAAGGTCACCTATGTTTATCTTTATGTATGATGGATTTTGGGTTTATTAATGGAAAATATTAGCTATCTTATATGATTTGTTTGGTTTTAATATATATTCTGGTTGTGTAAAGAATTTTGGCCTACTCTGGTTAATTTGACTATTGAAAGTCAAACATCATCAAAATCAAGAGTGTTATACTATGGTAGTCTAAACAAGGTTGGGTTACTATTTAGACTATTCAAAGTCAAAACATAACCAAAGAAAGAGTGTTATACTATGGTTCTCTAAACAAGCACAAATATACTAATGCATTGACATTAAAAGTCATAACTATACAAGACATACCATAGAATTGTCAATTACATTATTGTCAACACATGGACTTAAGGAAGTCTTAAACAAAAATACTGAAATGAAATGAGTAATACAGAAATACTAAATTCAAAATATACTAGTTTAACATAAGACAATCATGTGCAAAACACACTGAAATATAAATGGAGGTCTTTCCATTTTTCTTTTACTTCTTTGCTGCAGCAGAACCAGCTCTAGTCATCCTGTTTTGCCCACTTCCTGTAGCAGCATGCTTCTTCTTTGTAGATGCAGTTGAAGGTGTAGTACCTGCATTTTAAGATCTTGTTACCTGCTTCTTCTTTGCAGGTGCAGTTGAGGGTGTGGTACCTATATGAGATGGCCTTTTCCTAGTACTAGCAGCATCATTAGTGGACCTTTGAGATGTACTTGTGCCTGTTTCATTCATTGGATCCTTTTAGCCTTTACAAGATCTAGAGTTATGGCCAAGATTTCCACATTTATTACATGTTACTGTTTTATAAGCCCTTAGCATTTGCAGGTAAAGGCTCAGGGTCTTGAACATTCACATTTGCAAGCAAAGGCACAGGTTCAATATCATTCACATTTGTCTTTCTCTTATTTGTACTATTCTTGGTAAACTTCCTTTTGGATGGGGATAGAGTGGTATTTGGAGAATGAGATGGAGTGACAATTGGACTTAGATTGCAAGTAGGTGTGAGAGAGGGTGTGACAATTGTTGTAGTATTAGAAGTTCGGGTGGGATTGACTGTTGTGGTGGGAGAGGGTGTAACATGTGGGGTGGATGATGGTTTATGGTATTTTAACAACAACCCTTTCTTAGGAATCATACTGCTAGATGGAAACTCCTCAATAACAACACTGCTTCTAGGGGGAAGCATATGTGTTTAGCTTAGTATCTAAGTACTTACAATACACCATAATCAGCTTATTGTCCTTGATATACTTAGCTAACCCAAGGACATCTAAATCATTACCTAAGGCTCTTAATCCTATTTCTAAGTCAGTCCCAGGAATCATATAATGATAGTAAATAGGATCATCATTAACATATCCTAATTCCACCATTACATCATTTAGCTCATGAACATAAAATTTATCTATATCAAACCCATCGACATAAGCAACTAACCCATTTACATACTTCCTTTTCTCTAACTCTTTGAACTTCCCAGCATGGTGTAGTTTTATGGAAAACAGAGCAGGTTCTTTTTCTGAAAATGCAATCAATACAAAACAATTAACACAAACAAACTAAATGTAATAACATTCACCATCAAACTATTAATATATTAACCCTATCAAAACTGGAAAAAATCCAACACTAGGGCAAAATTGAATAAATTGCATACCGTATTCAATAGGCATTTGGTATTTCACATTGTTCTGTCTTATCTTCCAGCCTGTCCCGTCCATTTAATTGCACGAATTAGGGTTTTAATTGCTAGGGTTTATTAGTATCGATCGTGTATAAGGGTGTGGATTTGGGTGTGTTTTATTTGGGAGGGAAATGAAAAGACAATATACACAATCGTGAATATAAGGGTGTGACAGTTGGGTAGGTGACAGCATTAACTCACAAAAAAAACATGGAAAGACGATATTACCCCTCCACTCATGAGACTTAACAAAAAAAATTAACGACCATCCAAAATAGGGACAGCCAGCGTTACAAGTTTCAAAATTAGGGACGGGTAGTGTATTTAAAATGAAATAGGGACGAAACTTGATTTTGGTATAAACCATAGGGACGAAACGTGTAATTTTTTCTTAACAACCGTTAGTAAAAACACGTTAAGAAACTTAATTAGTTAACGCTCGTTATATCTTTATCACTAATTACTATATTACAAATAATATACTAATGTATACTTGTTTTACGTATTGACGTGTGCGTCCCCATAGGCTCACGTAATTTCCCGAACATATATTATTTGGTATATGTACATATCACAACAGCTCTCGCTTTGACATGTCTCAAATAATATAATAACATTGGTAAGCCTCTAGCAACACGCCAATGTTCCCAAGAATACTTGAGCATAGTTTTGTAAAGTCACAGTTAAATGATTTAAGCATTTACTATCGCTTTGTTTCCGTTTGGGCCGAAGTATGACCTCATTTTTAACTTGGCAAAAAAAAATTAATTTCCTATGAAAAAAAATTTAATTTCCTACAGAGAAAACTTTTCGTACGTTTTCATACGTTATTTAACAAGTAAAAATCGTTATTTTTCGTATGTTATTTTTTATATGTTTTCGTACGTTATTTTGCCAAGTAAAAGACATTATTTTGCATTTGTATAAAAAAGCCGTTTTTATCCGTTTGTTTACGTTTTTATACATTTTTATACGTTTTTCTTTATTTTGGTACGTTTTTGAACGGAAGGATGAAAAAAATAACGTTGACCCCGCGAAAAACGGAAAAATAATGTACGAAAAAATTAAATTTTTTTTACCAATTAAAAAAAGTATGAAGTTTTTTTTCCAAGTAAAATAACGTATGTAGATAACGTACAAAAATTTTTCCCTGGGAAATTAATTTTTTTTGCCAAGTAAAAAATGAGGCTATATTTCGGCCCAAACGGAAAAATAACGTACGAAAAAATTAAAATTTTTTATTGAATTAATAAAAATTAAATAATTAAAAAAAAATTTAAATATTAAAAAAGTAAAACAATTTTAAACAAATTAATTTCTTTTTAAAAAAGGCAAAGGTTCACCATACATCCTGTGGAAGCACAAAGACAAAAATACCCTTTCTGTTAGACCCACGTTAGTACTTAACGGGAACAAAATTTGCACCGTTCATCCTCACGGATGTATGGTGCCTCATTTTACTAACGAAGGGATGAAATTTGTGCTAAGTATTGACGAGGGACGTGAGACGGTCATTTCGTAAACCACAGAGATGTACTTTGCACTTTAATCTATATTATTTTATATATGTACATATCCCAACAGGGCAATGTCATGTATGGCTTTATCTAGTTATTGATTAATTGTTGCTAATGTGCTATGTATGCAAGTGAATGGTTTTTTTTTTAACGGCATATTAAGATATATATATAAAAAAAACTAACAAGGCGCTAGAGAGTTACAACGGCGATTGCAACCAATCGTTCCTGTTAATAAAAATATTGCCTCTAAATTTAAGCCATGAAAAAGAAACAAGACAAATATAATCGAAGATATCACTTTTCCTCATAGAATGAGAGTTGAAATTGATATTATTTTTAAACCGCCATAAGGTCCAACAAGAAGCAGCAAAGATAGCGTAAGTGTGGTCCTTCTTTTCCTTTGAGGCGTGCCATGACTAAAACCAAAGATCTCACTCGCCACATGAAGAAAAGGAAGGGAATATAGAACCTGACCAAACACGAACGGGATGCCCAACAGTAGAAGCTGTGTCACAAGAGAAGAAAGTGTGGGCACTTGATTCCACAGAAACGTTGCAAACCGAGCACATAATCGAATCAATGTCTAGACCTCCAGAAGATAAGTTTAAACGATTTAGGAGCCTATCTAAAAACATCCGCCACATGAAAATGTTAGCCTTTCTAGGGATAATCTTACACCACCGGATACATCGAGATAAGGAAGGGAGAGATAGCTCATCAATATGCTTCTTAACCGAATTTACCAAAAATTTGTCATCATGAGAAAGACTCCAAATGCAAGTATCAGAATCAACAAGCTTTTCGGGCTTCAAGTTGGCGATATCAGAAATAAGGGTGTCGAATTCAGCTTTTGTTCTTCCCTTATTAACCGGTCTACTCCAATCCTAAAACCAAAAACAATTTGCAATGCGTTGTTAAATAAAACAGTCTTGGTTTTTTTCTAGGTGATATAATCTGTTATATCTAATATAGAGAGGATCAATTTTGATTAATGACATGGACCAATTTTGGATAGAGTATGATGCAAAATGATTAGATTGTATATGATAGCTTATTATTGACGGTTACTTACTAAGCGCAAAGCATATATTTTAGTTGTTGACCATTTTGTAGATTGTGCGGATGAGTTAAGCTCATGAGCTAGGACTTAAGAAAGTAGAAGTTTTGTTATTTGTTATTATTTGTTTTGTTTTGGAAAATAGGTGATATTAATTTGATTGTCATAGAAGATGTTTATTACGGGGTACATGGATTCTTGCTTATGCATAGCGTATTGGTATAATTACGTTCATACAAAGGATTGCCTTGAACTAAGTCATGTACTGGTCCGCTAAAAGAAAATAAAACAACTGAAAGACTAGGGGGAAATAATTGTAAATTTTCACGTCTTCCTCAAAGTAATTCAATCTCATAGGCCCCACTATATTTCTAAATCATTCATACTCCTTCTGACATGTCAACACCTACATCTGTCGACAAATGAGTCAAACGCAAAAAGATTTTATTTTATAAGTTACGAAAAAGGAAAAGGGTCGAACTACGACAAAAATATCTTTGACAAAATGTGAAGAAAAGGAACTAAAAAAACAATTTCCTTTATGGTCTTAAGGTAGAGAGTAGAACCTAATATCTACTTATTGGTTGAATGATGCTTGTAGGGCAAAGGAATAATAGTTATAATAGATTTTTTCATTATGAATTTGTTGATTATGAATGAGAGATACGAGTGCTAGAAGAGACCTTCGATAACGTGAACTCGTCGATCAATTTTCTAATTGAGGCGACGGTGAAATCTCTTGAACTTTGCAAGGACCAAATCCATCTATCCCTGATGTTTACGAGAGAAGTACCTTCCACCATCGCCTTCAGAGAATCAAACTGATCTTGCTCCACTCCTCCCCTAGGTTCACGACAGAAAGTGAAAGCCAAGCTGTTTTGAGATAACTTAGAAGCAACATCAATGTTTTTGCAAGATTCCAGTGCGTAAGCCCTTGAAAACAAAAATTTAAACGCAACATCCCCATGCCAAGTTTCTTCCCAAAACAAAGTATCTGAACCATTGCCCACTTTTTTGTTAACGAAACTAAGTAAATTTAAACCCCATTTCTTTAACAAATCCACCTATTTAACAATGTCGAGCCAAATAGAAGGATAAGAGACTTTCACCTGTTTACCAATTTTTCTGTGATCTCCATGAATAGATTTGATGACGTTCGTCCATAGTGAAGAGTTTTGAGAAAGGAAACGCCACACCCATTTAAACATGAGAAGCCCTATTCAGAGCGAATAAGCTTGAAATTCCAAGGCCCCTTTTTTCTTTGAACAACACATTGTCCATTTCAACCCAAGTCGGTTTTTTTATAAGAGGATCAGAACCATTGAAAAAAAAATGTAACTAATAATTCCATACTTGCAGAATCTCATAGGAAACTTTGAATATAACATAGATAAATAATCATCGAATCCTAGAACCATTTAAGAAGGGTTAATCTTACCTCCTATCAAAAGAGTCTTCATCTTCCATTTAGATAAACGAGAAGCCATTGCTTCGATCGTTTCATTCCAAGACTGGATTCTAGACATATGGCCACCCACTTTCGAACCTAAATAAGTAAATGGAGTTTTAAGAGTGACACAACCAATCTTTCTAGCTGCTTGAGCCACTTTGTCAGCATCCACATAAATCCCCATTAACTTACTTTTAGACACATGTTGAGACGAAGACCTGATGCACGGTGAAACAATTTTCCAAACTTGAACAATCGTATCAAGATTAACTCATTCCATTGACCCATGAAAAAAACATCGTCGACGTTAAAACAAATTGAAAAGGTTGAAGAGAGTGGGACATAACATAATACCTTTAACATACCCATCATCTACTATTCTTTTGTAATGAGATTGTTAATGTTTCCATAAACAAAATGACAAAGAAAGGAGATAAAGGAATCACCCTGTTTGAGACCTATTATGGTATTGAAATACCTTTTGTAGGACTAAACACCATTCACAAATAACCGAACCCCTAAGGATGACTGAAGACAACTTTGAATCCAAAGCCCCAATTCTCACCCAAAAAAACCCGAAACCTTCTCAAAATGTCGTCCAAATAATCCCATCGAACCGAATCAAAAGCCTTTTCGAAATCCACTTTAAAAACCAAAGACTGCTTCTTTTTCGATTGACACCATTGAAAATTTCATTTAGGATAAATGGACCATCGAGGATTTGCCTATCCGCAATGAAGAGCCCATTGAACTCATTTACGAAGATCACCCAGAAACGAGAACAAGGCGATTTCGCCAAGATCCTTGGCAATGAATTTATATACATACTACCAATTAAGCTATAGTTCTCAAGTCTTTGTCCATGTTAGCATCGCGAGTATTTTCGGAATCAAGGCAATAAATGAATAGTGCTAACTTTAAGAAAACTTGACCATGATGAAAAAACTCGGTCACAAGCATCAACCAGCGTCACTCTCTAAAATATTCCAGTCAACGACCAATAGAACCGAACGTGAAACCATCGGGGCCAGGAGACTTATCGGTACCACCAACCCAAACCGCCCTTTATTTTATTTCATCTTATGACACATCACATACTCATCGATAATTTGATCAGCTGTAGCGTATTTGGAAAGTTTAGATCAAGTTGGGATGACAAGAATCTTGTGGGTGATCAAAACGATTTTTAAAGTGAGACAGAAATTCCTGTTTAACCAGGTGAGGGGAGTCAATCCAATTACCATCGACCAAAATGCCACGAATAGCTAGCTGACTTCTTTTTTTATTAAGAATATCGTGATAGTACTTAGAATTCTCATCGCCCTCGATTGCCCATTTAATCTTTGATTTAGGGCACTTTTCCAATGATTGAAGTTCTCTAATTCTTGAAGGGATCTGACAACATAGCTCTTTTGTATTACGATCTCTACTCAACCTCGGGCCTCTGTCTATTATCAAGTCCAAATCAGCAAGATCATATTTAAGGAGTATCGCTTCCTGTTTAATTGAGGACATCGTATTTTCTTTGGTTCCATAAGCCGAATCTTTTCTTTCAAGTGTTTCAAGATACTTCATCAGTTTTTAGTCATAAGCATTTGGCCTCCACACAACAGCTTTTTTCCAAGAATCTTCAACAAATTTATCATAACCTTTTAATTTCAAACCAATAATTAAAAACCGTATCATAATGAGATTCACGCATTAAATATTGGACGATTCTCAGATAAGAAAGCGTTCCAATGTATAGCAGAATATTAGGACATGAATTCCATAAAGACTTTACGAGGTCAAGTTTGCTCATCTTTGAAGCAATTTATAACACCAGGTATAAGAACCATCCACCAAAGGCACTTCATCTAAGCCCCGCATTAGAATGAACAAGTTAAACGCAAAGTTAGCTCCATTGCACATGAAAAACCGAACCAAATCTTATCATCTATTTTTCTGGACTTCTTAAAAGTCCCCCATAACAACAACCTCACCTGCCCACTGAGCTATCACATGAACACAGTAATTCCCACACATCTTCTTTTCACTAAACCTTTGAGGGGCATAATCAAATGAGAGAAGTTAGTACCGTTAGGATATCCAATCACCTCCTTACCATGACAAAATAAGTTCCTGAGATAGTAGCATTAAGATTGGCTAAAAGATTTAGGAGATCCAAACACTATAAAATTCCACCCGAGTTACCCAACGGAAGCATTGTGAGCTTAATCAAAAGCAGATTTTCCCCAACATCTCTTGATAACTAAAAGAGATCAATTTTCTCCATTTTTTTGTTTCCGTAAAGTTAAAAATTAACCTGTTTAGTCACACATAAACTCCTTAAACCCAATCTATTTTGGCCTTTTGGCAAGGCTTGATGTTAAGAACATAAAGTACATCGATTGCCTTCGTTCCACTTATCGCCTTGGAATTTGTTGATGATCACTCATGTTAAAATGCATCCCTCCATTGTTATAGCCCATAAGTATGTCCCATTACCACCTTAACCATTACCTCCATCACTTTGTAAAATAGGATACACCAGATACGAGAAATAGAGATAGTTTTTAAGATGTCAGACATTGGACACGCTGCCTCTACGTTGAACTTCATCTTACAAACATCCCTCTGGAAATAAAGATAATCACGCTAAAACGCACAACAACTTGTTTAGAATGCCCTACAGAATGTCATTATATCATTTATATGTGCATATTAAAAAAAAAAACCTTGGGGTATTTGAAACTGACTTCCAAATTGAAATCATTTTGTTGTCACCTTATTCTTGGTGAGAAGGTAGAAAAAGAAGAAAGGGTCTTCAGATGCGTCTATATGTTTTTCAACAGAAGCATTTTTGGCATTAAATGTGGATATGAGGCATCATCAAACAATGTGGTCTGGAACACTTTCGTATCACTATCACTTCCTATTCCTTCATCTTTTTTTTAAAGTCATTAAATCAATCATCATCGTTGTCCGAGTCGTCATCGTTATCCTCCATAAAATCAGGTTCCCAGCCAGGAACCTCTTTAGCTCGAACCCAAAACAATTTACCACGATAAATGATTTTAAACGACTCAAGAATATTAGATGTAATATTCGTGTTGATGCAGATTCTTTTTGTGTAGAAATTCCCGTCCTCATGAGAATCAGCATGAATTAAGGTACCCCACTTAGAAGCAATGCGTTTGAATGTATTTAACAGTACCACATATTTTTAAAGAACGCCTCTAGACTACCCATGCCATATGTAGAATTCAAAAAAAAGAATGAACAATAAAAGCCATAATAAAAAGAGAAGAAACTAAATAAGAGAAGCTAAGCCATAAAAAATAGGAAATTAGTCAACCCTTCCTTCAACAAGGAATCCATTGATGCTTGTTGAAACTTTGCGAACCAATACCCAATTACCCCCATTAATTGAAAATTTTTTTTTTGCCTCCTCCGATTGAAACTTGATCATTACCCAGTATCCACCCATATATTTGAGATCAATGTTGTCGAAACCTTCATTAACCAGGACCACCTTCAAGTTAGATAAGGACTCAAAGTTTTTTACCTTACCCATCAAACAACAATTGAAGTTTTGTTGGTTCAGGCATGAATCATCAAGCATCATTGCTGGAATGTTTTCCGAGTCTAGATTATGTGATTGAGAACCTTTAACCACATGAGCTAAATGAATTAGAGACCCCATTTTGCCCTAGTTTTTTTTATATCAAGCAAAATAGCCCGCGCGTTGTGGTTGGGCCTCATGTTTAATAGTTTTTTTTATATGGGCTTATGTGTTGGGCCTCATGTCGCGGATATTTTTTATTTGATTAAATCAGTAATTTTGTAGATTTTTTTCTATTTTGTGCCGAGCAATTTTTTTTATATTGAGTTTATTTTTTCGGTCTCATGTTTAATAGTTTTTTTTTATATGGGCTTATGCGTTGGGCCTCACGTCGCGGGTATTTTTTTATCTGAATAAGTCAGTACTTTAAAAAAAAAATCTTATTTTGGCTCGAGGAATTTTTTATATTACCTAATTTTTTTATTTTTTTTTAAAAGTAAATGGGCCAGCCCAAATTGGGGAGCCCAAATGGCCGGCTATTGTAGCACACAAAAGAAACGACGTCGTTTAATAGTTTTTTTTTATATGGGCTTATGCGTTGGGCCTCACGTCGCGGGCATTTTTTTTATCTGAATAAGTCAGTACTTTTAAAAAAAAAAAATCTTATTTTGGCTTGAGGAATTTTTTATATTACCTAATTGTAAAAAAAAATTAAAAAAATAAAAAGTTAAATGGGCCGGCCCAAATGGCCGGCTACTGTAGCACACAAAAGAAACGACGTCGTTTCTTTTGTGTTTTGAGTATAATCAAATAGATTTTTTCATTATGAATTTGTTGATTATGAATGAGAGATATCTTTGAATAATATATGGACATATCCTGATGACCAAGACTAATTCACCAAACACCAACGAGAATATCGTTCCAATTTAAAGAACTAGTATTTGCTACTCTATGGATATACGACCTACTGAACTTGAGGATTTGCTCGGCTAAAAGTTTTACAAGAATTCGAAAATGATGATCACCGGGAAAATTTCACAACGGACACAAACAATTCCTTGAAAATCTACTTTCAGGAACTAGTATATTTGTACGGGAAATTCCATCATTCCATAGGCGAAACTGCTTCATGCCTAGGAACAACTAGTATCTTTGTTTTTCCTAGACATTCCTTTTCACTTTTTATCTTCAAAGGACTACAAAACTACACGTATCTTCTGTCTTACCTACCTAGCTAGCTTAGTGTCTTGAATTTCTAATGTTTCAATTTCATTCAGTATACATTTTTATAAAAATGTATAGTAATTAAAAAGGTGTAGTGTATGAATTAAGGCTTAAGACATACGAAGATAAAGAGTTATAAGTTCTTTATATGGTATAAAAGATAACTTTTATAAAAAATTTGTACTCTCAATTTGCATCCATTATATTTATGAACTCGAAAAGAGTCTATACCATAAACGATAGTTATTTTTATCATGAAAATATACACTAATTAATAAGACCAATGCTTATTAAATCACCTAATATTCTTTAGGGTGAAGTCTAAAAATACGTAATAAACTTGTTCAAAAAGCACGAAATACGTAACAAACTAAATCTATTACTAGTATTGCCAATATTCATTCAAATTTTCTACAAAGTAGATAATGTTACCGGCTGGTAACAAGTTATCCAGTTACAACCTCCACGTGGCATATTTATTATGTTTGACCCTATATAACGTGAGTTGACTACATTAACGCCACAAATTTCACCCCTTTCGTTATCACAGTGTCTCCCAAATTATTAACACACACTTTGAACCCTAATAATCACAAAGGAGACAATTGGGGTTGCTTGAAATGTTATAAGGTATATTACATTCTAAATCTTTGTTTAATTGTTCAGATCTTTAATTTCCCTAATTTTTAAAGCATCAATTTGAAACCCTAATTTTCAATTTCAGGTAATTCCATGGCTGTTTTTACTCTTAACTTGTATCACGATGGGGTTTTTGTTCCAAACCCACTTAAGTACATGGAAGGAGGGTTTAAAGTTGTTAATGATATCCAGTTTGAAGATATGCGTATTGGTGACCTTTTCAAGGTTGTTACACGGTTAGTGCTTAATCCCCCTAAAGGTTTGTACTATTGTCTACCTGGTACAACGCTGACTAGAGGTATTAGGCCACTAAAAACAGAAAAGGATATGGAAGCATTTATTAAAGTAGGCTTTGAAAATGGATTTAAGGTTGAATTGTATACTGAGTGTTATGATTATGATGTTATGGGATACACTAATAATGATAATCTTCATAGGATTGATGAGAACATAGATGAACCTGATGATGTGGGTGAGGAATATGATGAGGATCCCGAGAACATAGATTTCCATGTAGAAGGGGAACAGGATGTAGTGTTTGAGAAGTTGACTATTGATGACCCTTTCTTAACAAAACTGGTAGGTAAGGGTAATTTCATAGGAAGTAGAGACGATCCTATACCCCCATTAAGTGGTAAATACATCCTTGAAGAAAATGATCCTGATGATAATCTTATAGATGTTGAGTATAAGATCAAAAAGGGTGTTAGGTATCCTTCCTATAACCCTGAAACAGCTTGGGATGAGTTTCAACCAATACTTGGCATGAAATTTGAAAACCCACTACAGTTAAAAAATGCACTAGCTGATTATGGTGTCAAACATGGATACCAGTTGTGGTTTTATAGGAGTGACAATAAGTCTTTACTTGTATATTGTGGTAGAGATATAGAGTTGGGTAGATGTGCTGGTAGGAGAGGAATGAATAAGAAGAAAAAAGCTGTAGCAGAGGGTGATAAGGTGAAAGGAAAGAAAGTTGCAGATGCTAGTGATAAGGTGAAAGGAAAGAAAGTTGCAGAAGATAGTCCTAACAAACCTGTGAAATGGACAAGAATGAGGGTGCTTGAACATAAAGGTCATCATTGTCCATTTAGGCTTTGGGCTAGTTGGATGAGTAGTGAAAGGTCTTTTCAGATTAAGTCATTGTACTCAGATCATAGGTGTACTAGAAACTACAACATGGGCTCACTGGTTACGTTTAGGTGGATAGCAAGACATTATGCAAGGGATATTATATTGAATTCGGGTATTTCATACAAGTTTATGAGGGAAGATATAAGAGAGAAGTATATGGTTGATGTCTGTCTAGGACAATGTAAGAGAGCAAAGCAATGTGCCTTGTATGAACATGATGGAGTCCTTATTGAACACTATGAGAAACTGTGGGAATACCGACAAGCAGTACTTGATTCAAATCCTGGTTCGACTTGTCACATAGATGTAGATGTGCAGGATAATGGACAAAATCACTTTCATAGGTTGTACATGTGTTTCAAGGGTGTGAAGGATGGATGGTTATCTGGGTGTAGAAAGGTGATTGGAATTGATGGTTGCTTTATAACACACGTGTGTAAAGGTGAGTTGTTGACTGCCATGGGAAGTGACGCGAACAATTAAATGTATTTGATAGCATGGGCGATAGTTGATGTTGAAAACATAAACAATTGGTGTTGGTTTTTATCTTTATTGGCCGATGATCTACAACTAGAGGAAGGGCTTGGATTGACTATAATTTTAGATTCTCACAAGGTAACTTCCATTTCTTTTATCAATTTAACCCATCTCATCGTTTGTATCACAATGGGTAACTGTTTTGTATTTTTGTAGTGTTTAATTGAAGCAGTGAAGACATGGTTGCCACAAGCTAAACACAAGCACTGCACACATCATCTATATGCAAATTTTAAAAAGAAATG
Organism: Tanacetum coccineum; assembly: GCA_026074375.1. NCBI lineage: Eukaryota > Viridiplantae > Streptophyta > Magnoliopsida > Asterales > Asteraceae > Tanacetum > Tanacetum coccineum. The sequence goes on from BQNB010009178.1 coordinate 83,844, forward strand.
GACTGGTCTACACTATAAAAGGTTGTTTTGGGGTGCAGCTACATCTACCATTGAGCAAGATTTCACAAGTAAGATGAGGGAGATAAGAGCTCTGGATGAGGGGGCTTATGCATTCTTAATGGAAAGAGATCCTGCAACCTGGTGTAAGGCTTATTTCCAAACAGCTACAAGTTGCGCTTCTTTTGAGAATGGAATATCAGAGTCCTTCAATGCTCAAATACTTTCTGCTAGAGGTAAGCCCATAATCACTATGCTTGAGGACATTAGAGTATATATTATGCAAAGAATTTGGCATATGAGTAAGAAAGCTTCTGCATGTGATGACATAATAACACCATCCATTAGAAACCATTTAGAAGTATTGAAAGATAAACAAAGGAAGTGGACTGTTTTTCCTAGTGGGTACCAAGTAGTTGAAGTCAGAAAGAGGGATGAGGCATATGGTGTTAATCTGATAAGTAGGGAATGTGGCTGTAGGTTATGGAACTTAAGTGGGGTACCCTGTATACATGTTGTTGCAGCATTCATGCATTTTAAGTTAAATCCAGATATTGGGGTTAGTAGTTGGTATTCTCAGTCTAAATGGTTTGATACATATCAGTTTTCCATAAAACTAGTTTATGGGTCTAAGATGTGGCAGTCAACCATTAACACACCACCACTTCCACCAATTGTCAAGACAATGCCTGGGAGGCCTAGGAAGAACAGGATCAAGCACCCTAGTGAGCTAGATGATCAGCATCATGTTAGTAGAGTTGGAAGGGTCATGACTTGTCAAAAGTGTTGGAGGCCAGGTCATAACAAGAGTTCTTGTACTAATCCTAGAAGAGATAAACCATATGAAACTGATATACCACCAAGGCCATAAAAAAGCTGTGTATACACCACAAGTAAGAACAAGAGAGGTGGTATTAGTATCAATGATGTTTTCAAAACACAAAAAGAAGTAGGGGAAAGCAGTAAGAGAGGTGGAGGGACTGCAAGCAAGAGGGGTAGGGGTTGTGCTAGGGGTTCTGGAACAATGGGTAGTGGGACAGCAAGCAACAGGGGTAGGGGTTGTGCTAGGGGTTTTGGAACAATGGGTAGAGGGACTGCAAGAAAGAGGGGTAGGGGTTGTGCTAGGGGTTCTGGAACAATAGGTAGGGGTTCTGGAACAATGGGTAGGGGTTCTGCAACAGTGGGTAGGGGTTCTACAAGAGGTGGGCATGTTGGGTCTACTGCCATGGGTTCTCGCAGCAAGAGGGGTGGGACTGCAAGGAAAGGATTTGATGATAGCAACAATACAGAGGTAACATACTTTCTTATAAATATTGAACATGTAGGACTGTTAGGAAATTTGTAATACAAAAGTATTAAACTTTAGTAATATTGAATTGCTAGGAAAATCAAATCATCAAAGATAAAGATGCTATGCATGAGGTGATGCAAGAGGTGATGGATGAGGAGGAAAGGCTTCATGCAGAGAAGGAACAGAGGCTTGATTTAGAGAGGGAACATAATGGAAGAATTTACCAAGACTGGGACCAAGTTTCACAAGATGAGCTCGTCAAAGGACCTACAGTTAGTGTACTAGAAGCAGTTGATGAAGCAATTCAAGAACACAATGATGGTCTTCCTTCAATCTTAGAAGGTCAATTTCACAGCCTGAACCAAGCTAGTGGTAACTCTAAACGCCCAATTTCACAACCTGCACCAACCCTTTTGGAAACTACTACTGAAGAAAGTCACACCCCAAGGGCACCAAGACCAAGACCTCAGATCATGCCAAGGGGTAAATCAGAAAGGATTGCCAAGAAGAGGAAGTTTAACAATCCCGCAGATGATACTGGCAAGACTCCAGACAAACCCTTCTGTCTCTAAATGTATCTGTGACTTTGTTTCACTACTTTTGTATCAAAACTTTTTATGGTTCTGCCTTAAAATTGATAGATATGTGTGCAAAACATAGCACAGCTTTTGTAACAACCCTAGTGTTTGTAAACACTTAATCTTTTGCCTATCTATCTATGCAATTTTAATGCTATTGTGTTTAGTCAAATGTCAAGTGTCAAGTGTAATTTTAATGCCTATCTATCTGTGCAATGCCTATCTATCTATGCAATCTTGTCTTGCTGCAAGAAACACTTGTCTCAGATTACATTACAAACTTCTTTCTTCTGATACAAAAGTGCTAATACATTGTTTCATACATTCAAAAGTGCTAATACATAGTTCATACATCCAAAAGCGCTAACAGCCTAACATTACACTAACATGAAAACTTCAAAGAACAACTAACAACAACAAGAACATTACACACAAAAGAAATAGTAGGAATGTAAAAATCTTCCTCCAATGACCCACATCTGATTTTTCTCTTTTAAGTTCATCAACCATGTTTGAATTTGCTTCCAGTTCTTCTTCCAAAGCTGCAATCCTTTGTTGACTTTCAATCTCCCTCTCATGATGATTGACCGCATGTTCAAACAAGTTTCTTTGATTTGGATTCATACTCACATACATCTCGTACAATGCGGTTTTATACCAATCACCATACAACTCTCCATCAATCCAATAAAAATCATCACACCTTTGATAAGAAGACTAACAAAAAGAAAGTACTCCCTCCGTCCCACATTAAGTGTCCACTTGACTTTTTCAAAGTCTTTTTTCTTCAACTTTGACCTTAATGATTTCTTTTTATGTTATATGATACTTGATGCAAGATATATGAATGGATAAAGTTTTGAATATATTTTTCGTTGATATAATTTTCGTTCAATATTATATAACACAAACAAAAATATTTATGGTCAAATTGATGAAAAAAGACTTAAAAGATTCCATTGTGGACACTTAATATGGGACGGAGGGAGTAATAAATTTATAAAATATAGGCAAAATAACATACTTTATAACACAAACGAAACTACAAATACCGATGGTCTTGGGCAAACAAGAAAACGACGCCCCAGATTTCTTTGAGTCCATGATACACGTCTAGCCAAACGAATGTTGCATTTGCAATGAGTTGGGAGAACTCGATTACGTGATCGATTGCTACTGTGGGAAGAAGAAGAAGCCATTGCAATGTAATTAGGGTTAGGGTTTCAAAGTGTGTGTTTATAGTTTGGGAGAAAATGAGTTTTGAAAGGAGTGAAATTTGTGGTGTTTAGGTAGTCAATTAACATTATATACGGTCAAACATAAAAAATATGCCACGTAAGGTTGTAACCGGTTAACTTGTTACCAAAGGGTAACATTATCTACTTTGTTGAAAATTTGAATGAATATTGGCAATACTAATAATAGATTTAGTTTGTTACGTATTTCGTGCTTTTTGAACAAGTTTATTACGTATTTTTAGACTTCACCCTAAAAAAAACTTTTTAGTACCCACTCCCCACCTTACTTACAAATCCCACTTTCCAATCTTTCCATGTCCTCTCATTTTTCCTTACGAGATAAACTGAACGGAAAACTGCTTCAAACACCAATTTCACTTGTAATTGTGTTTAATCAATATCCGAAGAGGGCACTTTTATTGTTATGCTGAGGGCACTTGAGTTATTTCCTATTATTTTGATTTTATTTACACAACTCGTGTGTCTCCAAGAGTCTCGTTGAGGGCATCGCTGTCACACCCCCAAAATCGGACGGCAGCGGAATAGTAACATTGGGGTGCGACTTTAGGTCACAAAACACAAGTCACGGAAAACGA
>BQNB010009179.1:0-10000 GCA_026074375.1 Tanacetum coccineum
GTAACAATTATGACTTTCCTTGTTTTGATCAACCTCCACAGTACCATATTGATCAGTCACCCTCTCAGGATTTAGTTTTTGATAATCTTATGCATTCATACAGGGAAAATAACCGTATTTTGGAGGAAATTCTTAGAACTCAAGAAGCCAATTCCCTTGTTGACGTGAGAGAACCTGAGGGGAGTGATGATTACACGAAGGTGACTTATGACAAGGAGTAATGTTTAAGTGATCATTATACCGCTCCTGTCACACCTCCTGCATACACACCATCCATACTGTTCTTAGCTATCATGGAACCTTTAGACACCCTCTTAATAGGGGATGAGGTTATTACTACTGCTCCCGAAAGAAAAAATGACGAATTCATAAAGTCTAGTGTTGATGATCTTGTTCCAATCCCAAGGGAGTGGGAGGTGACATCGGTTTATAATGATTTAGAGTGTGATATGCCTATTACTATACCGTTGCCTACCACTGATGTTAGGGAAGAAGATTTTGATATCAATTTACCTTTAGGAGAACAAGTAGTCGACTTTTTGATGGAAACGTGGATGTATCTGGCTTGCCTAGGCATTTGGTTAAGCAACTTTTTAATCATTTAATCAAAAATCCGAGTTTAACCAAAGGAATGTCTGATGAGCCTTTAGGTGATGATTCAAAACCTAGATCTTATGATGTGACTTTCTCAAACCCTCTCTTCGACTTTAATGATGATTTTACCTTATGTAATGATAATCCACTCTTTGATGAGGAGTTTGAGGACATTAGTAGTCTGGACCCCCCCGAGTCGACTCCAGTTATTGATGAGTCTTCCTTGCTAGTCACACCACTTCCCGATCCTAAGCAGATTTTCTTAATGGAAGTGGAAAGATTCGATCATTTCTTCTCCCTGACACAGTCAGGGGGAACGACAAGGGTGATGAAGACTTCTTCTTTAGGTTTTCATCATATGCCATTACCCTGTCTTGCTGCATACTCACCTAAAGAGGTGATGTATTGCTATTTCCATCCTTACCTCACATCGGGTGACGGATTTGACCATGGACCTAAAATGACATAAACCCTAGAGTCCAAGCTAAGAGACTCAACAAAACAACATATATCGAAGGCCACTTCGTCTAGTTAGTAGTAATCTCTAAGTTGGGGGGTGTGCTTCTATCCTAGTTTATGTTTCGTGGTTCTCTATTTTTTTCTTGTAGAATTCCTATGATTTTGAAGACCTTACGTGCTTTTTTCAATCCTCCAATCCACAGTCTCTGATCATTTTCATGTTTAATAATCCTAGGAATCTTAATCCTAGGTCATATTATATCTGAATTTTTATTTCCCCCAATCACACTTAGAATTCTTTTTGCATTTTGGCCTTTTTTTCGTTCCTAATGTGAGGGTAAAACCTGATATATTTTAAACATTGATGCCAATGTTCCATTCTAAGTGTGGAGGGGGACTTCTTCAAAATTGATCATACGTGTGCCTGTCTGTGCCCCGTCGCAACCCCGTTTAGGCCTTAAGTTTTTTTGCTTTTATTTGCGCTATATAAAAAAAAACTCTTAGTATTGTTAGATAATGTGAATATCTAGTGGCCTCGTAGAACTATGGAATTTTAACTTGACCGAGTACACACTCTAGCTTTCCCTTAGCTTTCGAGACTAACGTTGCTAAACTTTAAAATTTGCAAAGAACCGAAAAATGATTGGAGTTATATATAAGTTATGGTGCTAAGCGTATGGAAGTAAATGTATGGATCTCTTTAGACTCATAAGAGTTAATTGTGGCTTTTTTGTCCCACCAGCTTAATAAACGATATAGCAATTTATCAATAATAAATAAAAGTTCCTTTGGTTTTTAACGCTTCTATTTTAAATCCTTTCGTAGAGATTTCTCTGTGAAATTAATGTACACATCGAGGTCATGGTGAAAGTGATGTGGGGAAATAGGATACCGTTCTTGTCGGTAGAGATAACGCCCAATGTCTCGGAAGTATAAAAGACCATGAGGACTTGAAACTGGCCATAATAATTAATATTGTAATAAACGAAGCCGAATAAGACCTCGTGTAGAGCTTCTCCCAATTATTCTGTAATAGAATAGTCGGCGATAGCTCTGACAGCCCGATGTTGCAGTCGTTTAAAGGGTGGAAGTAATAATAATAATAATAATAATAATAATCCGAGACTGATAAAAGTTTACTAGCTCTGTCGTTAGGACCCCGCATGTGTCATCTGCAAAAAGTCGAGGAAAATTACTCGATCGAAATAAGAGTACTAGCTTTGTCGGTGAGGACGCCCATGTGTCAGTTTTTTAAAAGGATCGAGGGATAATAAATTGCAATAATAATAATAATAATAAAAGCCGAAATTCCGCTTCGTGTTATCTAAAAAAGCCTAACCATCTCTAACTCGTATTGAGTTGTTTCGATGAAATAAAAAGGACAACCTCTAAATTAAGGCTAAATTAGAACATTAAATGATGATCTTTAATCTCACCATAGTCGTCTCTTTAGGGAAAGGATTTCAAATAATTAATGGTCTAAACCACCTGCCACCTTTATGATAATAATGACAAACATATTTATTTGTCTCACAAATAAGTAATAATAAAATCCTTAGAGGAAATTAGGAATAATAGGACGAAAAGAACTGCTTTTAACACCATAGCATTTATGAGTAAGTGTTCGCATATATGTTTTATATTTAGCTGTGATTACGTTTTAAGCTTTAGTTTGGGAGATTGTTGAAAAAGTCGATGCGATGACGAACTCCCGTTCATAAAGAAGCCTTTTAAATAATTTAATTATTTATCTTACTTTTTATCTATTATTGAATAAATAGGTTAAAACAAGGGCTTATTGAAATAAATAATTTTTTGAACCTTCTTAAAATGGACCCTTTATGTTCTTGTTTGATATTGTGAGGGGTCATTAATTTAGGGGTTTTAACATTATTTATTTTCGCGTGTTTGTGTAACATTGCGTAGTTGGAACCAGCAATGCAAAGTTATGGGATATTTAATGTGTGCTTAAACACACATCATTTGTACCCCGGAAAACATATTAAAACGGACTAAAACACTAAAATATGAGTAATTATCTTGCAAATATGTTTTCATTGTGTTTTTATGTCTTACAGGTACAAAGGATTGAAAACAAAGCAAAAACGGTAATTTTCGGGTGACTTTCGACGATGTTTTTACGTTTATCAAGATTCAAACGAACTTGTGAAAATCCCACGATCACTCCATTGGAAAGAACACGAAATTACGAGTTTAACGGTACCTTACTCGACCCATGATCCTCTTTTATTTGAACCCTGTCACATTTTGTTTGAACCTTTTATTAATAGGAAATCTGGCAGACCAATAATAAGTAATAAATAGAATATACGTGCGTATGTATTATGATGATCAAGTGTAGCTCAGTTGGTCGATGGGGTGTCTCTTGAGTCTCAACTCGGGACGTCTCGAGTTCGACCCTAGGCCTATACTTCTCATCCAATATCCACGTCATCATCCACGTGGATGCCACGTGGGCATACGTGGCTGACACGTGGATCCACGTGGTAACCGGACCCACTGTTGACCCGATCGTTGACTGACGGTCAACCACCGTTGACCGGTGGTCCGGCGGTGGTCAACGGTGGTGCGCCACCGTTGACCATTGTTGACCGTCGTTGGCCACCGTTGACCGGTGGTCCGGCGGTAGCTCCGGTAACGGTGACGGAACAGTTATCGTGCCACGTGGCACCACTCAGGTGGTGACACGTGGCTGTCTAATGATTGAAATGCAGGTATGGCAGTGGCGGTTACGAGGTTGCAAGTTGTCAAGTGGGTCAGTCCTAGGTACGAGGTTCAGATGGAAGGGTGGCAATGAAATCATTGGTTGAGCAGGCATGGGATCCCGAGCCAATCATTGGCCCGGTTTAAGATTGTTCTGGATGGGCACGTGTCTTCTTTCAAGTGGTAGATCCAGCTGGCGTACGAGGGACGCAATCCCCATGCAATAATTGGAAATAATGAGGCGGTTGAAGGGACTTTACGCTCCCCACAAGAAAAGTCCAAACTACCCCTAGATCTTGAGCTCTCATTGGATGGCGATCTGAAATGACGAAAATGCCCCCACATGGGCTTGGGCTATTTATATGAAAGCAGCTGACGAAAATTAGTGTTAGATTTTTAATTTATTTTTCACATAGTAGTTTAATTTAGTTAGGAGTAGGATTAGATTTAGAATAGATTTAGCTTATTAGTTTGCTTATTGTAAAAGCTTTTATAGCTTATTTAGCTTATTGTAATCAACTATTTTAGCTTATTTTATGAAGATGAAGATTATTGAAGATGTTACTTGAGCTTATTTTTTTTCTAATCCTCTATTTTCTTTTCTTTTCTTTTTAAGCTTATTTTGGCTTATTGCTTAAAAGCTTATTATCACTTAATCAAATAAGCTCCTATAGCTTATTCGATTTGATTTTTAAGCTTATATATTCGAAATAAGCTTAGCTTATTTTTGATTTCCTTTTTGTCCTTTCTTTTCGAATAAGCTATTTATTAGCTTATTCGAATAGCTTTGATAGCTTAATAGCTTATTTCATGTATTATTTTTAGATCTAGCTTATTTAATTTAGTTTTCAAATAGATCTAGTTTTTATAAAAGTTTTTAAAATAGCTTATTAGTCTAGATCTACTAGCTTTTAGCTTTTCTATTTCAAAATACTTTATATTTTGGAATTAAAGCTCTTAGCTTATAGCTTATTTGTCCTAACCTTTTGCTTTCTTGTCTTATCTCTAATTTCATCCTTCCATCATCTAAGGCCGGAGCTTAAGGGTCTTATAAGGTTGATAAATAGATAAAGTTTTGATCTTTTTGGTTTTTATGGAAGTAATTAGTAAATAAAGTTGACACCTTTACTTGCTAATTAGTGAAGTAGAAGCTTAAAAGTGATAAGCTTATTTGTTTATTAAGTTTGTAAGATCGGGTGGTTTTATATTCGATTCGGTTCATCATTTGGTTCTATCCTCTTTCTCTTTTCAATTTTAGTAGTTTAGATTTATTTAGCTTATGATGATTATGTTTGCTTATTTGTTGATTAATATGCTTAGTGAGTAGATTTTATATATGCTTGTTAAGTGATAAATTGTTTAGTGAAGTAAGTGTGATTATAAAATTGGGAAAATATTGATTAGTGATTTTTTTATTACTTAGATTATTGTTTTGGTTATTCGAGCGGGCAAAAGCCGTGAGAATAATTAGGCATTAATTTAGTAATCGATATCTTGATAAAAGTTGTTTTCAATATAAGCCAACGTTGTGAGAAGATAATTTGTTAGAAAGATATTGATTCATCGATAAGGACTTAATTGTATATTTAAGTCACACTTAAGGATCTAATCAAATCACTTAGCAAGCATATCTTTTTATATATATCTATTCGTTCGATTTGCTTATTTGTTAATTAGTATAATCTAGTTTAGTATTATTCTAAATTTAGTTTAAAATAAAAAACAAAAATATTTGGCAATCAAGCATCAAACAAAACGCTTTCGTGAATTTCAAATTCATCTCTCGTTGGGACACAACATCCTGAAGATAAACTATTACTTTTCCTAAAGTAATCTTTATATCTATACGGGATACTTATATATACTATTACTCGATTAGTCTTTCGGGACGAGTCACCGAACCTCTATTTAACCCTAATCGAACCTCATTTACTTTGAGCCTAGTTTACCAAAACTTGGGTTTGACATTCTCTTAGGGTTTCTATTGGATTTTCAAGGCAAAAGTGTCAATCTTTGATAACATTAACCGATAAAGTTTCAAACTTTATTCCCGGTTCACTCAAAGATACAACATTTTCATCACTAAATCACTAAAACAACAACAACAAACCACACAACACTTCCTTTTCATCGAAAAAGATCAGTAATATCATTTCATACAAAAAATCTACACAATCAATTCATCATGGCTACAATGGCAGAGAACGTTATTGCAGCAGGTGCTGAAAACCGACCCCCAATGCTCGAAAAAGGCATGTATGATAGTTAGAAGACTCGAATTTGGCTTTATATTAAAGGGAAGGAGAATGGTGAAATGTTAATTAATTCAATCCAAAAAGGTTCGTTTCAACTCGCTGCAGAGATTACTGTTTTAGGTGTTAACGGTGCTCCAGATGAAAAACGTGCACAAATAGTGGACGATCTCTCTCCCAAAGAAAAGTTACGATACGATAGTGACATCAAAGCTGTCAATATACTTCTTCTTGGATTACCAGTTGACATTTACACTCTTATCAACCACTATCAGAAATACATGAGTGTAGTTTCGTAAACGTCTCAGTATAAATGGTTTATTGTTATTCATCCTTTTGTTATAGATATCATGTTAAAAATAGATATGGATCAAATTCATTCCATAATTTAACTATTCTGTTTCTCGTTATTGAAATTGAACTAGATTACCAAATGTAATCAAGATTCATCTTGACTATGCTTTAGGCACGACCATGCAAACATCTGATCATCTTAACAAGGGGCCCAGTAGTATCTAACTTTATACACACGTGGAGGAACAAATTCTGTATTGACTACACGTGTCATTCACATGCTTCACAACACTTCTAAAAATAGTTTTTATATTATTCAGGATAGGGTTTAACTAGAATCAAGAAATGCCATCAACACATGCAAGACCTACTTGCATCTCAAGTCCGATGATGGGTAAAAACTCTATCATATGTGGAATTCACTTTTGACGCCGATCCATAAAGTGAGTTCTCACAGGTTGGGGTAGTCCAATATTCATCACCAATGAATAACATATGTGTTTGGCAGACACATCCTTTAATATTAAAAGAATATTTCCAATTGCTCACATTTGTCTTAATCTAACAATACTCACATATCATTACCTGATAATGGACAACTTTAGAATGATACAAGTCATTCAAGGATTTAAACATGCATATATAGGACACAATTATTATCAAATGAAAACAGTCATACCAAGTATATTAATTCATTGCAAAAATAACAATCGTTTAACATACCATTATTCAATACTAAAAAACAAACACATATATACATGAGACTACTAGCAGGACGAAACCCAATGTTCCTAGCATGTTCAATATGCTTGGTTAACGACATTGGCTTTGTAAAAGGATTAGCTACATTATCAAACCCCCCCCCCCCCCCCCCCCCCTGTGTGAACTTTTGTTTCGATAAATCCTCCCATCGGTTCTTTATTAGAGGCTCCTCCAATGCCCATCAATAAACTTCCTCATCCACACAGCTTCCATTGCAGCTATGTACTCGACTTCTATAGAAGACATCGTTATAGTGCTTTTCTTAGCACTCTTCTAGTCTATGGCTCCTTCATTAAGTATGAAGACATATCCCAATTGAGATTTTCTATCGTCTTTGTCGGTCTCGAATAAACCATCAGTATAGCAAGTAACTCTGAGCTCATTTTCGAGATTGCCTCTATAAACAGGAACCATATCTGTATTCCTCAAATACCTAAGAATAGTTTTAACAAAAGTCCAGTGACACTCCCTATAATTTTGATAAATCGACTAAAAAAGTTATGCGCGGAAAAACTTGAATGAGTTAGATGAGAAACTTCAAATACATATGCACGTGGAAGGTGTGCACATATGTTCGTGGAAAGCGTGCACATATGTTCGTGGAAGGCGTGCATATATGTTATTTGCGTGTACATTTATATTCAACGTGATACATTTGTATTTGCATTGTATTTAATTTAATATCAAAATTTGTGTATGATATCTATGTACTTGATTTGTCATAATTCTAAAAAGCCACATGTATAACCTATTATGTTTACGGTTTTAGATTTGAAAGTTTAAAAATGTACTCAAAAAAACATAAACATATATGTAATCACCGTTTTAAACGAAACATATTTGTTCAAACAATTATACACTAGATAAACACAAAAAAATCACATTTATAAAGAAAAACACATGCACATGACTTCTTTTTAGAAAAATGCATGCTAAAAAAATAAATCTAAAAAAAAATAAAAAAATACAGTTTCAAAAATTAAGGAATAAAGTAAAAAACTAAAATTTAGTTTAATAAATCAAAAATAATATCAAAAGTGTCTTTTACAATTATACCCTTTTAGATTAAATAATAATCTTTAGTATTTAAAAAAATCTCATTGGTCTAAAGGAGTTCTCGCACTTATTTTGGTGCTGAATATATATATACACTAGTGGCTAAGCCCGCCCGATGGGCGGGCATGACTTGTAATTGGTGTTTACATTTTTTGTTTTTCTAAATATTAGCTTTTAAAAATTGTATATTATACATAGAATTTTTAAAGCATAATAGCAATGTTTGTCAATTTGTTTGTGTTTATGCAATAATTACTAAGGTTAAGTCCATTAATAGGTAACCTACTTACCAAAAACTACACTTTTAGGTAACGTACTTTGTATATTACCATTCAGACCCATCAAACTTTTAAATGTTGTTCAATATAGGCAATAACGGGCAAATTTTGGAAGGGTTACCGGCTCAAAACCGACACGTCATCATTTTTAAATAAATAAATATTTTTTTTCTTTTTTTTTCTTTATCACAACCCACCACCACCCCTCCTCCTCCACCACCTTCCTCCTCCACCACCCTCCTCCTACATCGCACCTCCTTCTCCACCACCCTCCTCCTACACCGCACCTCCAATATTTCACAATGCACCATGTTACGGAATCCTTGATGTGCCAACGAGGCAAAAGACGCATAGTCTTTCTTCTATCAACCAAAAATACCCATACTGGAACCGAAGCCTTGGAGCAGATCACCTAATGTTTGCGTGCCATGATTGGGTACAATCTTATATTTGTGCAACAAGTGCAGTGGTCAAGAACCCACACAATTTACACATATATCGTATATTCTGTAGAACTTATAATGCATCATGATTATGATAAGAAACCATAACTGAAGGCATATATTAGTAGGTTCTATGATGCACTTAACAGATTCCATGACCAAAACTTGTTAATATTAGGGGCCTAAAATATCGAGCTCCATTCCTCACCTATACAAGAACTCGATTCGTGCTTTATGTAACGCAAATACATCAGAAGGATTTAAACTCTCAAGAGATGTCTCTCTCTCATAAATCTTCCTACCACACGGTACAACTGAGGGTTTACTGGGAGGTCCATCTCCTTCTAAACGAACAATTTGAGTTATATAAAAGCAAGATAACACGATGGTAACATGGCATTCATTTGAGATCATAATGATTTTCACAGTTCTATACATGATTTAGCTTTGTTTTTTGGGATTTTTTCAGACATGGAAGTCTATTCAAGAGAAAAAAGAAGATGAAGTGGGCCTATAATGCTTATGTGGCACTCAAAACGGTTACATTACCTATTTTAACAAGTCATTATATGTTTGATCGTACGTTACCTAAAAGTGTAGTTTTTGGTAAGTAGGTTACCTATTAATGGACTTAACCCTAATTACTTAGTATATTTTATTGTTTTTGAAGTAACTCTATAGAATATGTATTAAGTTTATTGAAAAGTGTACATGATAAAACATTAAAAGACTTCTACATAAAGTAATTAAAAAAATAGAAGTTATCATTTTTTAAACGTTGTTGTTAAAAAAATTGAAAAAAGGTTTTTTAAGAAAAACTTAAATAAACGATCACCTGTTATGAAAATATCAGATGACACATACACCAAATTATATATTTCCATATTTCAAAACTCAACGTCAAGTGTAACTAATGATTGATTTTATAAATAACCTGAATGACCTGGCCGATATAACCCGACCGAAATTCCACCCGAACTTGGTTCTTATAAGGTCGGGTTGCGGGTTCCTTATATGTGAGTTGATCATAATCGTCTTGGCCCCCTCCCTTCTCTTAACAACGAACGATAAAACTTGAATCTGAACTAAGATATCTTCTATGGCGTTTCTTCGAACGAACTTCTGATATGGCTCTATA
>BQNB010009179.1:17500-19786 GCA_026074375.1 Tanacetum coccineum
CTGGGTATGTTAAGAACAGTATGCTGAATGAAGCACGACAAGTGTTTGATCAAATGCCTGACAGAAACATTATTTCTTGGACTGCTATCATTCGTGGTTATGTGGAACAAGGTTTCGTTTCTGAGGCAGAGTTGCTTTTCTCCCAGATGCCCCAAAAGAATGTTGTCTCCTGGACAGTTATGTTGGGTGGACTTATTCAAGATAATCAGATTGATAAGGCTCGTCGCCTTTTTGACGCAATGCCGGTTAAGGATGTCGTTGCCTGGACTAGTATGGTTGGTGGGTATTGTCAGACAGGTCGTCTGGCTCAAGGACGAGAGTTGTTTGATGCAATGCCTGATAAAAATGTGGTTTCTTGGACCACTATGATTTCTGGTTATGTTCAAAATCATCGTGTTGATGTTGCTAGGAAACTATTTGAGGTCATGCCTAATAAAAACGAGGTGTCGTGGACCGCAATGTTGATGGGATATACACAATGTGGAAGGATGGGTGAGGCTATGGAGCTTTTTGATGCAATGCCTTATAAGTCTGTTGTAGCGTGTAACGCGATGATACTTGGGTTGGGTCAGAATGGGGATGTAACTAAAGCAAGGAAGATATTCGATCAGACGAGGGATAAGGATGGTGGAACATGGAGTGCAATGATAAAGACGTATGAAAGAAAAGGCTTTGAATTAGAAGCGCTAAGATTGTTCTCGTTGATGCAAACAGAACGAGTTAAACCTAATTTCCCTTCTTTGATTAGTGTTCTTTCAGTTTGTTCCAGCCTTGCGAGTCTTGATCATGGTAGGCAAATTCATGCTCAGTTGGTCAAGGCTTTGTTTGATACTGATGTGTATGTTGGTTCAGTATTGATTACAATGTACGTAAAATGTGGTGATCTGGTAAAAGCTAAGACGGTGTTTAATAGATCTCCTACTAAAGATATAGTTATGTGGAATTCCATCATCTCAGGTTACGCACAACATGGTTTAGGAGAAGAAGCGTTGGAAATTTTCCACAACTTGTGTTCTTTAGGCATTTCGGCAGATGATGTTACTCTCATAGGAGTTTTATCAGCTTGCAGCTACACCGGGAAGGTTGATGAAGGACTCGATATATTTGAGTCCATGGAGTCAAAGTATCTTCTTGACCCAAAAACTGAACATTATGCTTGCATGGTGGATATGCTTGGCCGAGTTGGTCGGTTAAATGAGGCAATGAATCTAATCAATAAAATGCCAATGGAGGCGGATGCTATCATCTGGGGTTCTTTAATGAGTGCGTGTAGGACCCACATGAACCTTGATATGGCTGAAGTGGCAGCTAAGAAACTTTTACACCTTGAGCCAAGAAACTCGGGACCATATATTTTGCTTTCAAACATATATGCTTCAAAAGGTAAATGGTCTGATGTTGAAAACCTTAGGAAGACAATGAGATCACATAGTGTAAAGAAATCACCCGGTTGTAGTTGGATAGTGATTGAGAATGAAGTGCATATGTTTAAAGGTGGGGAAAGTAGGCTCCACCCTGATCAACCGTTGATTTT
This sequence comes from Tanacetum coccineum, assembly GCA_026074375.1. NCBI lineage: Eukaryota > Viridiplantae > Streptophyta > Magnoliopsida > Asterales > Asteraceae > Tanacetum > Tanacetum coccineum. Next base: position 19,035 of record BQNB010009179.1, read on the forward strand.
GGGGATGTTAGAATACTTAAGGGGGTTACTAAAAGAAGCTGGTTACTCTCCGGATGGAAGTTTTGTATTGCACGATGTAGATGAAGAGGAAAAGGTGCATAGTTTAGGTTATCATAGTGAAAAACTGGCTGTGGCATATGGGCTTTTGAAGGTGCCAGAAAAGATGCCAATTCGGGTAATGAAAAATCTTAGGGTTTGTGGAGATTGTCATTCTGCTATTAAATTGATATCGCAAGTGATGGGTAGGGAGATCATTTTGAGAGATGCAAATAGATTTCATCATTTTAAGGATGGGTTATGTTCTTGTAAGGATTTTTGGTGACCTGATCCACGTTGCAGGTAATTCTGTCCGCATATCTGAGTTGGTGTTGCTGTGGCATATTATATCTCTCTGCTAATGAGCAGTATTCATGAATTAAGATGCATGCCTTTGATTGCATTGTTTATTTTTCCTATGAGTTTTTGAAAGGTTTAAATCACTAAGGTATTAAGGTGGATACTTGATGTATGAGAATGATTTGGGAAATAGAAAGCACGCTCATCCTTTTCAAAATAACATTTGACTCGTATGTACGTGTTTCAACATAAAACACTTCTCAAACAATAACGTTTGACTCATACTTATGCATAATTTTTAATTTTAATTAATATAGTTTCGGTGATTTGTTTTTATTAACAATGAAGTACAATATATGTTTTTGATAAAATAAAACTTTGATGTGCATTTATAGTGTATTCTGCCTCCTCATTAT